>BQNB010152930.1:2645-15706 GCA_026074375.1 Tanacetum coccineum
GAGCAAATAATACATGTTCAAATATGGAAAATTATGAAATATGACAAACTAAACAAGTTTTACACAAATTTTAAAAAATTTGGGTAGAGTTTTTTTTTCATAATTATGACATATTTCGCATGGTTTGTGAACCAGTACATATTTCGCAGGGTATATATATTTTGCACAGTAAAAGCTAACATGTTTTGCACAGATAAAACCTGACGTATTTCACTCAGTTCAAGGCTGACATGTTTCGCACAGATAAAACCTAGCATATTTCGCTCAGTTTAAGGCTGACATATTTCGCATACATCATAAATCCTAACTTAGGTCTTACTAATCTAATATCACCAATCAACCAAGATTATCATAGAATCAATTACAACATATTTAAAACAACATTCGAGTATGATTAACCAATTTTCAATCTAAAACGAGGAGGAACACTTGTCAATCTCTATAATGAACGTCTAGGGGACAAATATCACGCAATAAGGACAAGAAACGGTTAACCAACACATGAGGCACATGTCACAAACATTCAAAATGCCATGTTCAAGATTTTCAAACGTAGGACACTACAATTCCAAGCAAAAGAGATCCTAAGGGACAAAAACTATTTACAAAGGCATAAGATTGCTATAGTGAAGCTAATGAACACAAACCCACAACAAATAAAACACCCACACATGTTTCGCATCATTCATCTTTACCAAAATCACTATATCTCACGCAAACATTAATGTTATCAAAAACTGCTTCACTTACGACTTAGACGCACCCTAATGAGTAAAACCCCTCAACCAATTTGACAAAATCTCAACTTTAATTCATATGAACCCTAAATCGAATTTCATAGATTTCGAGTGCATGAAGGAGATTTAAGCTAATTCGTTTTGACAACGTGATGTTAAAGGGATTACTAACAAGTAGGAGTGTACCTTGGATCTTGAAATCGAGTTTTGAATTTGACTATGGTGCGTGCGATTTGTCCTTGAGAGGGAAAGGTGTGTTTGGATTTGTGTATAAGAAATGTGTGTTGTGCGAATTGTGTTTGAAAAGGGATTATAACCGGCCTAAATTCAAATTATGGCAAAAATGGTCCTTGGACTTTGTAATTTCTATTATTTTCATCTTAACCTTTTATTTAAGCCTAATCTAGTTATAGAAATAACATTACAAGCCCCTTAAAATGCAAACTTAGTATTTAAGTCTTATATTTTACCATTTAGACCCTAAAAGTTAAATACAATAACATCTTAAGCCCTTATGAGTCTAAACTAATATGAATTCCCCTTTAAATGATGATCAATTATAGTTAAAACCTTTTTCCTTTTCTTTTTATTCTGAGATGACTTTTTAAAAGATCATTTTGAAATAATTTGACTATTTCCCCCTCCCCCCTTCAAATAATGTCCCGTATTCTATTTAAAAAGTTGTAGACATTGTTTGAGCGATAGAAAATACTTTTGAAATCTTTTCTGATGAGAAACTGATATGTTTAATTATTTTTCAAAAACAACACTAATAAAAACAAGATTTCTCTCGTTTAACTTAAATAAATGCTGATAACACTCAAATCGAGTATGTTTTGGGAGCGTTATTCATACTTTTGTATTAGTTATTTGGTCAGTTACCTATGGTTTTATTACTCGATTATGTCAAAATATGCTTTCTAGTGTAATTGCAGCCAAATACAGGAAAACAAGAAAAGGAGAGACGAACATGCGAAGATTATCTCAAGTACGAAGAATCCCATGTCAGGATCAAGTGCGGAAGCATCTCAAAGAAGAAGAAATCTAATTACTCAAGCTTCCAAGACCTGAGATCAAGTTGTAATGAAGATATGGTGAAGTACGAAGGCCCACGGCCAAGCACAACTCAAGCAAGAGCATTAAACGAAAAATCCAACAAAAAGATTCCACCAGCGACCTCTCAGCCGCCCGGCTGGAGAGTCTGCCGCCCGGCAGAACAGTGTGCCGCCCGGCAGGAGGTCGTGCCGCCCGGCTCTTGGAGCCCACGTTTTTCATTTCACTCTAGAAGAAACCTGAATAACCAAGAAGGATCTAGACCCTCTAAACCGACTTTGGACACCCCTTTAGGCCCTAGAACCGACATAAAATTATAGTATAAATAGGAGACCCCTATGCCTCATTTTAACACACACCTCACTATTCTCTAACCCTAAAATCCTAATCCTCATAGTTACCACTCCTCCCCAAAGCCATCTAAGTCCAGGAAAGTCAGGAAGAAGCTCCAGGAAAGCCAAGAAGGAGGAAGGATCCCCCTAAGTCACAAGTTTGTCATTTCCTAGTTTGCATTCCTTTAAGCTTTTGCAATACTTTTGTAAGAACTTTCATTATGTTTATGAATGCATTATTTTCTGGGATTATATCTTTGTTTAATATGAGTGGCTAGTCCCTTTATGTGCTTGGTTAGATGAAGTTTGTGGTATGAAGATTCGATTATGATAGTATGGCATGTTAATTCAATTTTAAGCTAAGTCTTAGATCCATTTGTTCATGTTCTAAGTGGCATAGTTTTATCAACCGGATTGTTTGTTGAGAATATCATAAGCCGAAAGGGATATTGTTAATCAATCAATTGTCGCCTTTTTGTCTACGATCGGTTGCCTTTTGTATTGACCATTTCTTAAGCGATTAGGTATAACTAGGAACATAATTATCGATGTCTATGGTTTATGAAACGAATAGTGAATCAAACTCATAGAGGTTGCCTTAGTCTTGAATTGATTGATTGTGCCTAATGCTTGTTTTTGTCACTCGGAGTCTGGACGAAGGCAAAAAGTTCTAAAAATAATAGATTAGATAACCTTCAATTCTTTTAATCAATTTGTTAGTCTTTGCCACCTTCATATCGAATCGGACTCCTAAACTAAATCCAACCAAGTACATCTATTTAATATCGAATCACTTTTATCATTGCTTTCTTGCATCTTAGGACTTTTATCATCGAAATCTTTATCGAGTCGAAACACCCAAATCCCCGCGAACAATCACGGCTTACCATTTAATATCTTGCTACTACGGACGGGTTCACTTGATCGTATGTGTTGTTTAAGAATTTGGTATACCAAGTAATAAATTTAAAACTGATCCGTATAGCACGCATTAAGTTTTTGGCACCGTTGCCAGGGATTTGATCGTGTTTTACGATTTAGATCTCGTGATCCCATTTGTTCTCACATGACCATTGGAGCCGTCCGGCGCAACACTCTAAGTGCCACGTTTCAAAAAAAATCTCACAGGACCATTGGAGCCGCCCGGCACAGCACTCTGTCACCCCGGCATAGCCCCTTGATGAGCTCTCTGCCGCCCAACGCAGCACTCTGCCGTCCGGCGCAGCAGCTTCTGACAGAATCTACTTTTTAACCAATCTTTCTAAATCATTTTGGGTTTGATCTTATTTGAGTTTTGCCCTTGAATGCTAACACGTTCTGCTTAACAAAACCCAATTACTCCTTATTTATAACCCGAACGATTTATCTACCAAACCTTAAGAAGGAAATAGAAGCGAAACCAGTTCATATCCATTGAAGACCGAGTTCCAAAAACCAAATATTCACCTTTCGAGAATCTTCTTGAAGCCGAAGTAGTCTATAACCCATTTCTTGACCTACCCTTCCCAATGGCCGACGACCAACCAATGTGGGAAAACAATCAGGCCGTAGCACCAACTCATAGGGCCGCTATTGTCGCAGTTGACCTTAGAGACAACTTCACCGTTAAAGGACACCATCTTTCCATGATTAAAGATCGGCAATTCGAAGGACACCCACGGGCCGATCCGCACAAGCACATCGCCGAATTTGTTGAAGTATGTGGAATGTTCTGTTATGGCAACACCAACGCGGATGCCATCAAACTAAAACTTTTTCCATCATCCATAGCGGGGGAAGCCAAGATTTGGTTCAACAAACTAAGTCCCGGTGTGATAACCACTTGGGAAAAAATGAGACAAGACGTATTGTCATTCAGAAGAGAGTAAAAGACCTTTAACTAGGCGTTGAAAGCTACCAAAAGAAGCTCAACATCTCTAAGCCAAGAACACGTGATGAAGACCTCTCCCGAAGAGCACCATATACCACTCTCTTAGTCCCTTAAGGAGTCATTTATGACGACAAACTAAACATAAAAAATTGATGCGTTCTGATGAGCTCCATAAGTTCAATGATGATACACTTCAATCAGTTTGGGATACTCTTCATGACATGGCTAATAATTTGAGGATGAGGTATAACAAAGTCATGCCAAGGAGGAAATGGAGTAACTTAGACAAGAAAAGGTCTCACATCATGGTGAAAGACATTGATCGCTAGTTGCTAGAAAGAAGATTGATTAGGAGCTTAGAAAAGTTCATTGGTGGAAGGGAATATGGGAATGACCTCAGACTGCTACAACGAACAATATGACTTTGTCATAGTTTGTTCTAATAATTTAGGTCATATCTCGTACTACAAATCTTGTGAATATGTACATTAGTAGAGTAGGACTAATAATAGGCTTATATAGTATTTAAGTACGAATTTTTAAGAATTTTTTAAGAAATTTAAAATCTTTCAAATTAACGTACTCAATACCATATAATACCCTCATAAAATGAGGAGGAGAATTAAAATGTTCCTAATAAAGCTAATCTTATAATCGGAACATTTTTCTCCCCAGACGCTTAATTTTAAATCAATTGATATCCAAAATATTAAGATATTTGACATTTTTGTTAAGGTGAGAAAATGCGATTAAAATATAAGGCTTATAAATGTGATCTTAATGACTCTAGTGCAGCTTCTTCCTCGTATGTGCAAAACATTTTCGAATATCGATGCACATATGAAGGGGAGAAATTTTGAAAGTAAAAACTATTAAGGTACGAATGTTTTTTATATGTATATCACAAGTACCTTGGTTGAATTTTCAAAATGGCTTTAATGGCAACTGTGGCAATACCAATAGACCGACCATGTACTTAATTTTATAGAGTTATAAGGTGGTTAAGGTTAGGTATCTGTCCCACGATCCAGACACCAAAGGGATCTACCCAGGGACATTCCATTAGATAGAATAGAAGTTCTTAGGTATGATACAAAAGGTGTAAAAGTGAGAAAGGGGAAAATGCAGACTAAGACAAAGCTAACACTGGAACAAACCCAACAAGGTGTTAGTGATGAAGTCTTGGTAAGCATTAAAGGGGTTGAAGAATGAAAAAGAAATGTAAGGATACAGGGTGAACAGAAAGAAGCCCTCCATACACTTAGGCAGAAACCGGGTCAATATATATGCTATCAGAAACACTAAGTTGTTGTCTGGTACTGAAGATAGTCATCTTGGACCCAGTGATGCAATGCATAACCCTCCCTAGCCACTCAAGGTCTCTCAAAAGACTATTGTTTCATTTCTCACGGAGATTAAACACATTTCTATCAAATTTCTCACTCCGAGTTAGTTGCTATTGAAAAGGTGGCAATCTGCTCTAGCCTCTGATTACTAAAACTAAAGTGCACTATCGAGTCTAGAGCCATAAAGAGATCATTTATAAATCTCACTAGGATACTATTCCAATATATTTGTTTTTCATACACCATGAAAACAAGTAATATCTTAAGAGTCTTACACATTATCTTTGTGATATTGCCAGAACATCAGAGTGATACTTAAGTATTCACAATGACAATGAAAATCCTTTCAGAGCCAACATCAAACAAGCTCTGCGGTAGGTGACCTGTGAGATCCTATATGGATTAAACTTGTGAGAATGGATATCGATTCGGTCCAGCTATATGAATGACAGGTTGACAAAATTTGAAATGCATAAAAACCTCTCGATGTTCCGCAAAACCCTTTAGTAAGCGACACGTCATGATTTTCAAATCAAATTTTTGATTCAATTGGTTGACATTTTTCCTCTGCTGGTATCACTCAAAATCGTGTGTATGCGCTCCGGTAATGAAACGCTATGTAGCTACGAAAACCTGTCAAGGAAAAAGATTCTTTTGAATTCTTCTACCTGATCACATAATATTTATACTGATTAACGGGGAACCGCGGTTATTGCAACCGTATTCGACGAAGTGACAAAGACACTTTCATCCATATATGTTATTTATCACTAACCCATTCATGCAGTGAATCCTGATGGTGGCAGCAGCTGGTCCAAGACAAGTCAGATTCATAGTCACATGCTCTTACTCCACCGACATATGTAAAAATATTATGAAAGCTCAATTACATGTTTCAAAAGACTTCCACTACTATGATACCGCACGTCTTTCTTGAAGTGACGAAGTATTAACGTGAAAGAATTTCAAGAAATATGATTATTCAAGCTTTCAAGATAAAGAAAAGTATGAGCATGTCGGTCTGAATGTCACAAGTTCACAAGAAGGCAAAAGATCACAAGATGATGATAAGAGATTAGATTCGGCTAATGGTCTCAAAGAAGCTCAAGATTATACAAGTCAAGCTAAAGGAACAAACTCAAGCCTAAAGTCTAAAGATCACTACACATATCACAAGATAAAGATCAAGAAATCAAAGACTACGAGCATGATTGAAGACATTTTTAGAATGTAGAGCTTAAGATTTTGTAAATTGAAGTGACCTCCCTTAGGGGGGGATTGTTAGAAATACGAAAAAGTATCGGTCACTACCAATATAATGTTATCGTAGCTCGTAGATAATATTTAGAACCTTATTAAGCTAACCGGGCCAAAGCCCATGGAAGCCTTAAGTTAGCCGCGGCATATCATTGTATAAATACCCTCTCCATAGCTTGGAGAGGGTGTTGGTCATTTCATTTATCACATAGTTTCTCTTTTACTTTCTCTTACTAGAAGTGTCCAACCAAGTCTCTTTCTCTCTCTAAGTTTTTTTCATTGATTGCGTGTGTGATTAGATATCTAGTATTCTACACTTAAAGTGTTGGTTGACTTTTAAACAAAAAACCAACCGCGTACTGTTCTTCTTCTTTGTCTTTATCGTCCGAAACGAACCAGAACCACCGTGAGTCTCCGATAAATCGAAAACGCGACTAACCACAAGATCTTCTACACTTGTCCGCGAACCCAGACAATCGAAGAACTCAAGAACTTTACCTATCGATACCTTGCTGCCACCTTGTCGTTTCACGAAGCTAACCCAAGAAATTCCTTGTCACGAACCTTGTAGCCCAACAGAATATACCTCCTCTCCTACAAAAAACCGAACAAGCAAAGACCTCCTTCTCGATCGTTCCTAGTTAACTAGCGAACAATCAACAACTGGTTATAAACTAAAGCAGAACTTTGAAACAAGAAAACGAAACACCAAACACAGAAAAGATAGAAAAACAGCACAAATATTATTCCTAACCGAATTATTTGTATGAACGAATATGTACCGAATCCCTTCCCCTCCTCACCTCCTTTTATAGAGATGAGCGGGAAGGAACCGACTAGAAACAAGGATTACAAATCCTATCCCTTGTGAATATACATAAGGAAAACAAAACGTGTAGCCTTGGGACTCAAGCACACACTAACCTACCTTAACTATAACTACTTGACTAAGAACAAACACGATACTTAAACACCAAAGAATTCAACGTATGCTAAAATAAAGACTAAACAGATCAAGGCCCATTTTTCAGCTCCGTATATTGTATCAAACAAAATGAAGTTGTATATGTATCACAAACCTAATTTTATAGCTTATATACTACGTAATAGATTTATTTGTAATTTCAGTTCAACGGTGCTCCTAGTAAATTATAGTATAGGGTGTAAAGTCTAATAGAAATGCACTAGATATCAGATAAATTTCATGAAAATTTATGACTTCATTATAACGAGTTGGAATTTAACCCGCGCGTTGCGGCGGGGGGCGAATAAAAGGAAACTGAGGTGGGCCTTTTATTTTATTTTAGATAAATTTATGGTAAAAAAGTCGTAAACCAAATAAAAGGTTAGAATGGACCGGAGGTTGTAAAAAAAAAACAGTATTATAGCGGTGGGTGAGCCAGGATTAGTTAGAGGCTAAATTTTTGGCCGTACTGTGTGAGTGTAGCAGCAATTTGGTCCTACCGTAGCACTGTAGCTAACACTGTAGCCGGTACACTGCCACGTTTGTGAATTGTATATAAGAGTAATAAAGGGGATATTCGATTAAAGAAATGAGCCCTGAAAAAGTCCACATGTAGTCCAACCAAATACAATATTTTATTTATAGGTTTGATTAAACTATTTGTGTCTAAAATTGTACGTAACAAAAGAATATTATGCTAGTAATTACAGCTCTAATTATTTTATTAGCTCCCAAAATTTATTTTTTTATCTCATTCTCATAGCTTCACATGCCCACCTTCTGCAGGTCAAATTTAAACGACCTTACTCTTACCCGAAAATAAAAAGACTACTTTCAGATAACCTCCAACCTTTTTGCAAAAATTAAAAATTGAACTCTCGCATCTGTTTAAAAGATAAGAGTTTTTTCAACCGATCCAAACCTGCCTATTTACCAACAATACGGAGTAATTTACTTATTTGTTTCCGCAGTGTAGGTTTGTGGTACATTTTATTAGCGGTGAAAATGAGCTGAGCCGAGCGCGAGCCTGCCAGGGCTTGAGCTCGGCTTGTTTATATTCTAGAAAGCTCGAGCTCGGCTCGTTTCGAGCCTTAAGATTTGAGCTCGAGCTTGGATCATGGTATGATATATAAAGCTCGAGTTCGGTTCGGGCTTAGTTCGTTTATGATGCGCTTATAAAAAAATAAAGCTTGCCTTCTTTAGCTTACTTGTTCGAGCTCATTTATTTAAAGCTAGTCGAGCTTTGTATATAAAACTCATGTTCGGGCCCGATTATTAAATGAGCTCCAACTTAGGCCTGTGCTCGGGCTTGAGCTCGTTTAGGCTCAACTCGTTCAAACTTTTTACCAATCCGATCCCGAGCGTTTTGGCTCGTTTTCACCTGACGTTTTATACAAAGTACTTTAATTTCTATTTTAAGAAACTCAGTTACCAATACTTGTAAACTTATAAGACCGATACTTATTGAGAATTGAAGTTATTCTCTCTCTTTCTATTCTTAATCGCTAAAGAGTTGGTGAGCGATTTGGGCCCGAAGTCGTCACTTTGTTAATAAACATTTGACGTTGAAATTATTAATGTAGAAAGGACAATGATTTGTGAATGTATTTCTGGATTTAGAATTCAAAAAGGTCCTACACTTTTCCATGTTAGGTATCTCTTATCAAAGTTAGCAAGAAATTAGTTATTTTATGTCGCAAAAATTTGATGCTCCTTATTAAGAAAATAAGAGATATAGCCTTGATTTTTCTCGTAAAACCCGGGTTGACCCGACCGGTTAAACCGTGAATCGGTCGGATGACGGAAGCCGGTTTTGCTCGAAAAATCCGGTTGAATAGATTGAACCGTGACCGATGGGCGATCAGGTCAATTGAAAAATGGATTTTTTAAACATTAAAAAGTATTATAATGCGGGTCCTTTTTTGATCCACGAATCAAAGGACGACAAATATTTCATTGGCTTAAAAACTCCAATCACTAGTTTCAAATGGGCAGCGTAACAATAAAAGGATTTCAGTCAATTATAAGTAGACTTTTGTTCTATTTTTGTTTAAAACCCAATAGACCATCAAAAAGAGATGACGAAAAAGTTGATAGATTTGCTCTTCCTAGTTTAACGTAATATAGTTTGTCTTGAAATCCTTGTTATTGGAAAAATAACACATACGATCAAATATTAACGGATGTGTATAACTTGCTATGTAAATCTTGGCAAAAATCACAAAGAAGTTGACAATCGATAGTTTGTGAAGCATGTTATGGGTTCAGTGTTAAATTACACAAGTAAATTGATACGATACATGGTCCAAGTCTCATGCACATGTTAAGACCATGTCCTAAGCAGATTAACTGCTATATCCACTATCTCCAATAAGCAATCATGTGTAACTTTAATTTAGTCATTTCCATGCAGGTAATATCACATTCCCATGTTTCCCTTATTGTTCCTAGTTTATAGGATAGTAGCTAGTACGTGTATTATTTTTCTATAAATATGTAATTTGTATGTTTCAAATGAAGAGAAGAAAAGAAATGAAAAGTAAGTTCAAAGTAGTAAAAGTTTAGTAGTTAGTTTAATTATGTATTAGGAGAGTGATCATCTCAAATCGAAGTCATATCAATGGTGCTTTCATTGCTTTGTTAGTTTAATTAGTTAGTTTCATTTTCCTTACCATGCCTCCTAAAAAAGATAACCCACCACTAGAAGAAACAATGGCAGCCATGGCTGCCAATATCTCCAAGCTTCTCGAGTCCCAAACCATCACCAACGAAAACATTAAGGCCACCCAAACACAATCATCTTCACAACTTGATGTCATATCCAAGCAACTCGCGGCACAATATGAACAAACCGCCACCCTCATCTCGACCATTGCTCAAAATCATGGAAGAACCCACCAGCTGCAACCACCAAACAACGCGCCACCAATGCCTCATGGGCTGCAAATTCGGCCGCCCAAACTCAACCTTCCGGCATTTGACGGATCAAACCCTCTTGATTGGCTTTTTCAAGCCGATCAATACTTCAGTTTTTACAACATCACACCACCCCAACGTCTTTCCATGATTGCCTTTCACCTCACTGGAGACGCTCTAAGTTGGTACAAGTACCTCTTCAACAATCGTCTCCTTACCACGTGGATGCGTTACACCACGTGCCCTCGAACACGATTTGGTCATCAAAATTACGAATATTCATCATGCGCACTTTTCAAACTTCAGAAACTTCTATTGTCACGCTATAACAGACGGAGTTTCGAAGATTGAGCAAACTGTGTAGTTGGGTGTCCACCAAGAAGCATTACTTTAATTTTTTTTTCACGGTCTCGGGTCTCCGTCAAGACATCCAACAAGAACTCACCATTTTACGACCTCACACCATCACTCAAGCCATCGGTCTTGCGAAACTTATCGAGGACAAAACAAATGACCAGATTTCGCCACCACAGAATTCATCCTTGACAGCGGCTCCTGCCCCTACATCCGAGACGGGCTACTAGTACAAGTGGAAAATCAAGTTTCCTTTAGTTTTTAGTGTTAGTTTAGGACTTGGTCACCCATGTTCTTAGTTAAGTTCTGTTGCATGCATGTAGTTACTAGTTTACATTCCTAAAGTTTAGTAAGTAGTGGTAGAGTCACCCATGTTCCCAGTCATGTCCTAGAGTTTAGGGAGTAGTTATTTATTGTTTACTATAAATATTTGTACTTTGCATTGAGAATGAATGAAGAAGAAAGAATAGAAAATTGTTCCAAAGTTTCGTATGTTTAATTTAGATTACAGTAGTTGTTGCTTTTGATATAATAGTCTAGTTTAGACATTGACTATTATTAGTTGTAGTAATATCATAAATATGGTTCGAGCATTGAGGGTATGAGAATGAAGGAATGACTTTCATTCCGAATAAAGGTGTTGGTTTATAGGTTTTGCTTACGAAAGTGGGTATGAAACCCACAAAAGTAGGCCATCGGTAATGGTTTATAAACACATTCTCATACCTTTGCCCATAGTGATTCCCTAATACAAACCAAACGCTTATGCACTTCCGATGCAATTTTGTACCACATTCAACTTGTCAATCTAAGTTGATGACGTATAGTAGGTATACCAAGCCTCCGGGCTTGGGTCACACTGCCACTTGGGCTTCTGGGCCCAACTTAGCAGTCATGGGCCGAAACTAAACCCAATCCTGCACTGGTAACGACCCGGACACAGCAAAACGGACGCGGACCTAACTATAGGCTACTTCCGTCCGCGGAAAACACACGCGTCCGTACACACGATTACTGCGGAACCTTGCCCAATGAGGGACCCACTCCGACCACTAACGAAACAAACGAAATATTAGGAAACCCTAATATTTCACTCGCTTATAAAAGGGACCCTCTGACACAATGAACAGTATGATTTTCTCACTCTACATACACACATTTTCTCTCTCTACATGTTTACTTACTCTCACACAAGAGTCTAATCGTGGGGTCCGTCTACACGGTAAGGCTAATGGTTTTTATTTGATTGTGCATGAAATCATCTCACCACTCTTGCTCTAGTATAAGATCTGATACCTAAATCATTCGAAGGCCTGGCCCAATGAAGGATTTGAGCCCTATTCAAAGCCCAGCACTTATTTTGTACTAACAAGTGGCGCCATCCGCGGGACCCGAACACAACCACATTTTCTAAAATACTCATCATGAGCACTCGCAAACAGCACACCCCAACCATTCCCATGTCCACCGTGCGGAACACCGGGGGAAGAAGTGGCCCACAAGGTCTCGAGGAGCCTACGTCTGACAAGGTCCTAAGAGAATTGTGTGACAAAAACTACCACCAATTATTGCCGCTCATCGCTGAAAAATTGCAAAAAGAAAAAGAGCAGCAAGATAAGCTTAACGCGGTAAAAGCACGCCTACTCTACGGTGATGAATCCAGAAAAAATCCAAGAAATCATGAAGAGTCGCATTACTCCGAATCCAAGACGCCAACCGCCCGAACAGAGCTGAGAAGGATGCATGGAAGTAAGCACTCCCGAAGCCCGTCACCAATTGACAGTTTCTTCAGAAGACTCTAACGAAACAGACCTCCTTCACCTGGGCCCAGGCCGCGGAATAAGGGTGGTGTATTCAATAGGTTGGGAGGAAAGAACAAAGCGCATCTGCACATTCTGACAGCCGCCACCAGAGTCCCCACACGAAGGGAACCGAGGTGCAACCAAGGAAGCATCATCATAGGGGCACATCGCCTTGAGGAACCAGTAGATATTCAGAGAGTGAAGACAGTGAGGGAGGTCACTAGAAATCCAAATCAAAGAGGCACAGGTCAAACACCTACGAAGATGATCTCTCTCAGCCTTGGACGTATGAGGAAAGAAACCATTTCACACCTCAGATCCGGCATTTCAATTTCCCAAGGACAAGGATGCCTAGCCATATCAAGACATATGACGGAATTGGGGATCCGGAAGACCACTTGAAGCTATTCTAGTCTGCTGCAAAAACAGA
>BQNB010152932.1:0-15705 GCA_026074375.1 Tanacetum coccineum
CAGTTTTTGTCTGTTTTTGGTCATTTAAGCTCGTTTTTAGAGGTAAAAGATATGTGTAATTAAGCACTTATCAAGCACAAAGCCTACTGGGCCTTAAAGCAAGCAAACTTCGATCCTGTAATTACGGGTGATCACCGGAAAGTTCAACTCAATGAACTTAATGAACTTCGTGATCATGCCTATGAGAACTCTTTGATCTATAAGGCCAAAACAAAGAGGCTCCATGACTCCAAGATCAAAAACCGTGTTTTCAACATTGGTGATTGATTCGCCAAATAGTATACGTATATAATACTACTAGGCAAATCAATGATAAAAAGATTCCGGAAGAGATATTCCCGGGTCGTATGTCCCAACGAGGCTGCAATTGAAATTTATCCTGGTTTGATGAGAAATTGAATGATGGAGAAACTGATATGATTATAACTAAAAATAAAACTTAATTTAATCTACGGGAAAACAAGCAAAGGAAATGGGGATCTTAAAAAACTACGGGAAACAAAATTAGGTATAAGGAAATCCTAAAATTAAATCTAAATTAAATACGGGGAACAGAATAAGGTATCGGGAACCCTAAATACTAAAAATTAAGAAAATAAATGCTAAATTAAATTAAAAATCAAAATTAAATTCTAATTAACTTAATTTGAAAAATAAAGAAAACTAGAACTAAAACGGAGGTCGTTTGAATGTAAAACGAAAAGAAACGGTAAAACTTACCCGGTAAAAACGGGTCTAAAACTGAAATTTAAGAAAAATTAAGCCTACACTAAATTTTATATTTTTCCTAGACACTAAATGACAAAAGAAAATTTTGTAAAAAAGAAAAATATTTTTTTATTAATTTTTAGATTTTTTATGATTTTTCTAAGATTAAAAACTAATTAAAACTAATTAAATATAAAAAGTCAGAAAATATAACTATAAAAAATCTGAAAAAATCAAATTAAATAAAGAAAAAGTTAACAAATCTAAAAATATAAAAATGCCCAAATTTTACTGTTTTAAATTAAAGTAATTAAACTAATTAAAATTAAACCTAATTTATTTATTTAATTAACTAAAAGTCTAATGGCTGTTAAACTAGAGGACTAACAGTGTAAAGCAACAAGGACTAACAGGGTAACAGGGTGACTAACCTAAGGACTAACAAAGTTAACTAGAAAAGAGAAAGTTACACAAACAGTCCCTGAGAATGACCCCGATTACAAAGTGGGTCCCAACAGCTTATTTTTGAAAACTTATAAAAGCAAACTTATTAAGGGGCTTAAGGGGAACATTTTTCCTAATAAGCACATAAGCTGAATCTCAAAGAATAAGCCAGAAGTGTGAGCTTTTTGGGCTGACAGTAGCTCAAAAGCTTATGGCTTATTTTTCAGAGCTTTTTTGGGGCTTAAGGCTTCAAGATAAGCTATAACTAATGGAATAAGCTACTTAATCCTAAGGGAGTCCTAAATAAGCTAAGGGAACCTAGATTAAGCCCTAAAATAAGCTGGGGAGAAAATAAGCTAAATCTAACAGTTTATAAAAAAGAAAAAGTGGACTTTTGAGCTTAAAATAAGCTGACTAAATAAGCTAACTAATGGAAATAAGCTGCTAAACCTAATAAGCCTACCTATAAGCTATGTTAAAAAGCAATAAAAACCTAATGCTTAGTATTAAATAAGCTAGAAAAATGGGGCTTAAACCTGGTGCTCAGCACCAGGGGAGGTTTAAGCAGTGAACAAAGGGGCTTTTGAGCTTATTGAAATAAGCTCATATGAGCTTTTTAGCCACAATAAACCACAAACAGATAACAAGGGGTGGTAAAAGAGCTTATTTTCAAAGTTTTGGGGCTTAAGCCCTTATTTTTACTGCTGATAATTGGGGCTTAAAAGTGGCTATTTTCAAAATCACACATGCACACATACTCTTGACTTGTATTGTCAAACCAAAGACAGAACAAAAGGGCTTTTAAAAGGGGCTAGTAACACAACAAAGAGCACAACAAAAGTGTGCTTAAGCTGCTTATGCAGCTTGAGCACTTAAGCTCAAGTTTGCTTATCCAAATTTTGACAGAAAGCAAAAGGGACATAAAAACTTGTTTCTAAACTAAGAATGGTGATTTAAGAGGCTTAATAAACCTCACACACTCAGCCAAAAGTGGCTGAGTGCACTTGACCCATGCACAACCCCCTATGACCCATTTTGGGTCAAAACCAAACACTCCCTTATTTATATAAAAAGGGCTTTTTAACTGGTTTTGGGTAAAAGAGGGCACAAATAATTGATTACAAGTGAAATTTAATAACCTTTAACACATATTCAACAAAGTTAAACAGAATTAAACAGCTTAAATGATATTTTAAATTTCGACAATGACAAATTTCAATTTTTCCAAGAAAAACTCTTAACTTTCATTAAAATTTAAGATATTACAACATAAACTTTTTAAAATACAACTGAAGTACAATAATGCTTAAAAGAAATACTTAAATTAAAATTAAACTAAAACATGGTGCTCTTGACTTCGGCTTGCTTTTCTTCTTTTTATACAAGTCCCAAAGTCATTCTTGGTCTTTACATTGTGCTAGTTGGGTGTGTAGAAAGTCTTCACACAATTCCCAGCCCTTGGATTGCCTTGTGCTACTTTATCATACAACCTCAGCCATAGATGGGGTCTCGGGTTTGCAAAGATTACCAGGGTGGCAAGTTATAAGGGACAGGGTAAGTGGGAAGTGGTAGGGGTGAGCTGTAGAGGGTACTTGGGATAGTGGGAAGGAGCTGAAACTGTGGGAAAGGGCGGTTTAGGGTTGGCGGGAAAGTGGGTTGAGGTACGATTGTGGTTACAGGTTTTAAAAGATAACTTTGGGGAAGAGGCAACTTTAGTCCCTCTTCTTTTCTTCTCTTTTCATTTTATTTTTAAGCCGGGTTTAGTTATAATATAAGTTTGGAAAGTGACACTTTGGTCCCTGCTGTTTTATAACTAAAGAATAAAAAAGAGTTTAGGGAAATTGCAAAACTGCCCCTTTGGTTTTAAAAGAGAAAAAGTATTGCATTTTGGCAGATTAAGTCCTTCTCTTTATTTTTCCATTTTTCTTTATAAAACACTTTTAAAAATGACAATTTAGCCCCCCTAAAGTTTATAAAAATGGATTTTGGGCTTTTGTTGGGCTTGGGTTTTGTGTGGGGCCCATTGGGCTTGTATTGGGCCCACTGGGTTTGGGTTTGGGCCCAATAAGGTGTGTGGGCTTGTATTGGGCCCAATTGAGTGTGTCTGGGCCCAATAAGGTTTAGGCTTGGTTATTGGGCTTTTTCAAGCCCAATAAGGTTATGAAGTGGGTTTTGTGTGTACAATGGCTGAGATTGGCTGTAACTGGGCTAGGATTGGGCCTTCAAAGTCTTCACAGTCTTTGTCAATTGCACACAAATGGGCTGTTGTAATTGATTGAGGGCCCATTTGGTCTTCACAGTCTTCATAAATATACTATTGGGCTTTCCCTAAGATTGCATCCAACAGTATTCTTCAGTTCCGGCTCCGGTTTGACTGCTGATTCATTAATATTGACTCTGACTTTGGCATTTTTGGACTTTGGCCTTGATTTTGCACAGTCTTTTCCATTCCATGCTCAGTTTTGTCATTTTGGCTTGGTTTTCTGCCTTTTTGTTGATATCCACTTCCTGCACAATACAAATGCAAAACAAACATATATTTGGCAGTTTTTATCTGTTTTTGGTCATTTAAGCTCGTTTTTAGAGGTAAAAGATATGTGTAATTAAGCACTTATCATAGAGCCTATGCTGTTACCCCATCAAAAAATAGTAGGTATGCCAGAGATCTCCCTTTGTGCCAGAGATGCAATTTCCATCATACCGGACCTTGTACTGGCAAATGTAATATTTGCAACAAGGTGGGCCATTTGAGCAAGAACTGCCGAAACAAGAGGCCAGCTACTGGAAGTAATCAACTACCAGTGACAGTTGTTTGTCATGCCTGTGGTGAAAAAGGACATTATACAAATCAGTGCCGAAAAACCAACATCAATGCCCAAGGAAGAGCCTACATGCTGAAAGATAGGAATGCTCAACAAGACCCGAACGTAGTTACGGGTATGTTTCTATTAAATCAGCATTTAGTCAAAGTATTGTTTGATTCCGGAGCTGATAGAAGCTTTATATCCATATCGCTTGCCTCTATGCTAAATATTCCGTCTATTACAATAGATACCTTTTATGATATCGAAATGGCTGACGGAAACTTAGTAAGCACAAACACTGTTATTAAAGGCTGCACTTTAACTCTGCTAAATCAACCTTTCAAAATCGATCTCATGCCAATTAAGCTTGGTAGTTTTGACGTTGTCATCGGTATGGACTGGTTATCCAAGTATCATGCCAAAATTCTCTGTGACGAAAAAGTCGTTCACATTCCTATCAACGGTGAAACTCTAATCATTCGAGGTGATCGAAGTAAAACTCGACTAAATCTCATATCCTGTATAAAAACCGAAAGGTATATATCCCGAGGTTGTCAAGTTTTCATGATTCAAGTAATGGAGAAGAAATCAGACGAGAAGAAACTAGAAGACATTCCCGTAGTCAAAGAATTTCCAGATGTTTTTCCTGAAGATCTACCTGGTCTCCCTCCCGTTCGCCAAGTAGAATTCCAAATCGACTTAATCCCCGGAGCAGCACCTGTAGCTCGAACACCTTATAGATTGGCTCCTTCAGAAATGCAGGAGTTATCTAACCAACTTCAAGAACTAACCGACCGAGGTTTCATTCGACCAAGTACATCGCCTTGGGGAGCTCCTGTCTTATTTGTTAAAAAGAAGGACGGATCTTTCAGAATGTGTATCGATTACCGAGAGTTGAATAAACTTACCATAAAGAATCGTTATCCATTACCAAGGATCGATGACTTATTCGATCAACTTCAAGGTTCAAGCGTTTATTCAAAAATCGACTTAAGATCAGGTTATCATCAACTGAGAGTAAGGGAAGAAGATATTCCTAAGACTGCTTTCAGAACAAGATACGGACACTATGAATTTCAAGTCATGCCATTTGGTTTAACAAACGCACCTGCTGTATTCATGGATCTCATGAATCGTGTATGTAAACCATATCTGGATAAATTCGTAATAGTGTTTATCGATGATATTCTTATCTATTCTCGTAACGAAGAAGAACATGCAAATCATCTCAGAATTATCTTGGAATTACTCCGAAAAGAGAAATTGTATGCCAAGTTCTCTAAATGTGATTTCTGGATTCATATCGTGCAATTTCTTGGTCATCTCATCGATAGTCAAGGACTTCATGTTGACCCTGCCAAGATTGAAGCTGTTAAGAATTGGACATCTCCCACTACACCCACAGAAGTGCGTCAATTCTTAGGACTCGCCGGCTATTACCGAAGATTTATCGAAGGTTTTTCAAAGATTGCAAAGACTTTGACTAAATAACCCAGAAAAACAAGAGTTATATCTGGGGTAAAGAACAAGAATTAGCTTTTCAACTCCTTAAACAAAAACTCTGTGAAGCACCAATCTTAGCATTACTAGAAGGAAATGATAATTTTATCGTTTACTGTGATGCATCTCTTCAAAGGTTAGGAGCTGTATTAATGCAAAGAGAACAAGTCATCGCTTATGCATCTCGACAACTCAAACCTCATGAAGAAAACTATACCACTCATGATCTTGAATTAGGAGCAGTAATATTCTCTCTTAAAATCTAGAGACACTACCTATACGGTACAAAGTGTCCAGTTTTCACTGATCACAAGAGCCTTCAACATATTCTTCGTCAAAAAGATTGCATAGAGCACTGCCGATGGTGTAGAATTCCTCGTAAGATTTGGTTAGCATCCCGGAAAGGCAAATGTTGTAGCAGATGCCTTAAGCCAAAAGAAACAAATCAAACCTCTCCAATGTCAAGCATGTAATCTTAACCGTTCCATACCAAAATTACCAACTCAAATTCTTTGAAGCCCAAAATGAAGCCTCAAGAAGAAAATGTTCCAAAAACGAGGAACCTACAGGAATGGGTACATCAATTGAAATTCGTTCCCTGCGGAACTCGTTGTATCCAAAACCGAAGCTGGTTACCACTTTTTGGCGGTTTGAAAGACTTAATCATGCATAAGTCTCATAAATCCAAATATTCTATTCACCCGGGTTCTGATAAGATGTACCATGACTTAAAGAAACTCTATTGGTGGCCTAACATGAAGGCAATTATCGCATAATATTAAGCAAGTGTTTTGACATGTTCTATATTAAAGCAAAATGTCAAAAGCCATCCAGCTTATTGGTACAACCGAAAATTCCTATGTGGAAATGGGAGAGAATAACAATGGACTTCGTTACAAAGCTACCCAAAACCTCAACCGGACATGACACCATCTGGGTCATTGTCGATCGCCTTACCAAATTAGCACATTTCATACCCACTCGAGCGACTGATAGTATGGAAACTCTTACCAGGTTATACATTAAAGAAATAGCTCTCGACATGGCAGTTCCAATTTCTATCATCCGATCGTGACAACCATTTTCACATCCAGATTCTAGCAATCATTGCAAAATGCTTTAGGTACTCAATTACACATGAGTACATCATATCATCTTGAAACCGATGGACAAAGCGAAGAACCTTCCCAAACACTCAAGACATGGCTATCGAGCTGTGTTATAGATTTCGGAAAAGGATGGGATAAAACATTTACCATTCGGTAAGAATTTTCCTATAATAACCAGTTATCCATGCCAGTTTCAAGGCAGCACCGTTTGAAGCACACTTTATGGACGAAAGTGTGATCACCTATTTGGCTTGGCCGACGTTTGGAGATTCTCAACTTACGGCCCAGAAATAATTTAAGAAACCACTGAACAAGAATCGTGCAAATTCCGTCAACAGCTTGCAAGCTGCAAGAGATCAACATAGAATTACGCCAATGTAAAGGCGAAAGCCTTTAGAATTTCAAGTTGGCGATTGTGTTATGTTAAAGGTATCACCCCACAAAGGTATCTTTTGATTTGGAAAATGAGGAAAACTTAATCCCCGATACATTGGACCATTCAAAATCCTTGAATGAATTTGCCCAGTGGCATACAAACTAGAGCTTCTTGAAGAGCTAAGTAGTATCCATAAATATCTATCCACGTTTCCTAATCTCAAGAAGTGCTTATTCCGATGAATCCTCTTATTAGTCCAATGAAAGAACTTCAACTCAACGACAAACTCAATTTTGTAGAAGAACCAGTGGAGATTATGGATCGTGAAATCAAGCAATTAAAGTGAAGTCGTATTCCTATAGTTAAAGTATGATGGAACTCTAAAAGAGGACCAGAGTTTACATGGGAACGTGAAGACAAAATTCATGCCAAATATCCTCATCTGTTTTTAATCATCACTTCAAAATCCAATAAATCTGACGAGATTTTCGTAAAGGATGGGGACTATAACAACGCCCCGCATTTCATAATGTAAATACCAACTATGAAGTTAATGAATGTACAATCAACAATTAATATGAAACTCACCTTTTAGGGAAATTATTTTCGACTTATTACATTACTTACTCTGCCAATAATTATTGATGTGCAACATTTCTTGCATAACTAAAGTTAACGGACTCACGCAACCTATCTATGGCAATCCTATCTTCATATATGTCAAGCAAACATCATAATATGTCAAGTCAATATCATAATATCATTTTTACAAAGTACATTACTCAGATAAGGTACCATTTGCAACGTTATATCAAAACGGGCTTTAAACCGTTACCGTATGCCTCTAAACCCTAAATTCATGAAAGATTAACATCTAAAGTGAATGCACAAGCTACCAAAGCATATGTACAAGTAATATAACATCTTATTTGAAATATAAAACCTCTTTAAGTCAAAGTACAAGTCTCTAAAAGCTCAATGTATAAGTCATTAAGCATGATCTCTAAAATAGCCGTTTTACCTCTGTTTTCATTCTAATTTCTTCACCATCACTTGTGTACAAGCTACTACACTCAATATATAAGGTATAAACTCTAATTATTCTATTCATAAGCTTTCATACATCTTATTGCACTCAAAACCCTAATTCAAAACCCTAAACCCTAAAACCGAGCTAGTTTCTAAATCATGACTCGTTTCTTGATTTTTATCCATTGTAAACTCAAACCAACTCTCAAATAAGTGGTAATAACATAAATTACAAATCAATTTCCATCATCATTTCACCATATTAACAACAATGTACAAGAAACAAAGCTAGAAAACCCTAATTGTGCCCTAATTGTAACTTTTGACCCGTTTACTCATTTTCTACCTATTTTAACCCAAACCACCAATCAACTTTTGATTCTAATCCTTAATATAAGTCTTAATATCAGTAACCTATCATTATTAATCAAATGTATACAAAATTCAAGCTTGAAAACCCTAATTGAGCCCTAATGTACCCGAAATCAAAAACCTTTGCAAAATGACCCATTTTAACTAATTTTCTTGCATTCAAGCACCTTGATGATGCACCTACTTGAATTGAAAGCTTCTTACAAGGACCTATCTCAAATATCTACTCCATTCTTGGTTTTGAAATGGGCCACATCATCCCTTTTTCTTTCTTCTTAGCCGCGGTATACAAGGACCAAGACAACACATCAAAGCTAGTTTCTAGCTTAACCACCACATCTATTAGCTTCTCCTCATCACCCTCTAGGTCTCTTATATTTCCTAACTCAGATTGAAAGCTTTCCTTGAGCTCTAAGGGTCATTCGACTATAAAAAATAGAACCTAAACACTTCATAATTCTTCATCCCCCACTTCCTCTATATAACCCTTACATAATAAGCAATACTTTGCTCAAAAAATCCTAATAGGTCTTAAGAAGGTTCAAGTACAGAAATGAAGCAAAATAAACCAAGAAACGAAACCCGGGAGTCGTTATTCTAGGCGTACAAAGCTAAAAGTCCCGATTCTGACCCATTTCTAAGCTATAAGCTCAAGACCAGGTTCTCTAAGCTTATATTCTGTATTCATACCTTTATAATGTTCATATGATCATGCTAAAATCATAATATAAAGCTTTGAACTTAAAAACCTATGTGTTATACCTGTCTTGATCCAAAACGTACACCGAAACCCTAATTTTCATGTTTTTTTGCTAATCTAAAAGCTAAGCTTGTAAACTATTTTATAATCTATCCCAATAGCTTAACTAACAATAAAATAAAGTGCATTGATAATCATGAAAAATTTGAGCTTAAACCTTTGCGTTTTCATTTAAAAACCTAATATGACCCGTTTTTGCTTCCTAGCTTAATAACGAATCATTAATTTTAAACGCGTTTTGTTAAATCTTCATATTTTAGTTTATTATAACTTATAAATGTCTATTGAAATGTTAAAATAAGCTTGCATGTCAAATTTGGATAACTTTCAAAACTTATAACTAAAAGGACTTAGGAAAGAAGTGTCATTTTATCAAAGTTACCGACTACAAGGGTCATAAAGTCAACTTTTTTAAAGTTACAAGGTTTACTTGGTATATCTTTTAAACTTGAGGGACCAAAGTCGTAAAAGTGCAAACTCCAAGGGTATATTCTGCCACTTTTCAAACTCAAGGGTCTAAAATGTAACATTTTGAAAAAGTATAAAAACACATTCAAAACATTACAAGACATAACTTTAATTAACGCTTGACGGCTTACATTTTCCACATATTGAATAAATGCTTAAAACCGCTTATGTTATAAAACTATTATATCATTCATCATCGATGTGCTTTCAAAAATCATGTCCCGGATTCATATCATACCACAATACTAGGAAAAAATCTTCAAGTAGAGAGTTTTCATCTGTCGTAAGGACTTCTGACTGAGTATGGTTGGGTTTATACAACGATTAAAGTGCCCTAGCTCCTCAAACGATTTACTGAATGACTCTGAATTATATGGCCCCCGAAACGGTGTTATATAAATTTTAATATCAAACCGACATCGATGTAAAATCTTACATATTCAATCAAACTAAGACTTGACATATATTACCCCAGGTTGCCCGTGACGAAGCCGTTACTTCATTTTCATTATACATTGCCTATCAATTTCCCATAACCGTTCAGGTGAGTCATTAACTCGCATTTCAATCTTTTTTATAACCCGCGAGGGATACATTCGATAAAAACATGAATGCAATTATTTTGTATGCTATTTCCATTTACTATTGCACTAAAACTGCTTTGCCTTAATCCCCATAATCATGTCCGTTAATTACTCTCCTAATAACGCAGAATGATGTGAAGTAGATCTATTTGAGCTGGACTCCCCTATGTGTACCCAATTACGAGTAACCAACAGCTACATTCATTAGAAATCATGCGGTATTTTCGCAAAGGTAACCCGTCGGGGCTTATAACGTATCACCATACCCTAAGGCTTGGATCATAGAGCTAATGCAATAATAAATATTTTTCATACGGGTGTATATCAACGTAACCCAATAGCGCCATTTGCATTCAATTATATTAACTTAAACCTATGGAATTCACTCAACCTTTTGTGTTGACTTTTAGCATGTTTTAATCTCAGTAACTATGGCACGAGTGTCGAGGACATGAAGATGAAAAAAAACTATTATCATTACACTTTGTAAATACAGATTTCTGGGAACCTTCTCTTATGTAGAAACTCTAGAAATAAATTATGATAATTATTTTCATAAATGACTCTTTTTGATTCGTTTTCTATGATTATGACTGTTGTACCTTTGAAGTAATACGCCAGATTAGCTTTCGCTGCTATCTGTAAAAATAGGGGTGTTACATCCTATGCTAGAGCATTGATTCATCTAATGTAGCCTTTGCAACAAGAACAGTTAGAACTCATATTAAAGGAACAAATGTTTCTTCATATCAAAACTGTACATTATTGGTCTTTTCTAGGAATTTTTAAGAAGTATAGACATTCATCAGGCAACTTAAAATAGGAAGATAAGACCAAGACATCTCGTGTCAGTATCAGCAAGGACATAGGTTCTTTTTTGTCATACATCTGTGAGAACACTAAAAGATTGACCTTTTATCCATTGACAAAGTATACATCTTCAAAATCAAGACTATCATTTTTAAGTGTTCCTTTTCCAGTAATTCTACCACCATGTGCTCCTCCTCCAAATGCAACATAACCTCCATCAAACTCCTTAAAATTTGAGAGATAAGCTATGTTCCTAGTCATGTGCCTTGAACATCCACTGTCAACAAATCTTGGATCATCTTGTTGTGGCTTGCCCTGCACATAAAAATAAGGAAATTAGATTCCTTTGGGGGCCCAACCATCACTGGCTTGAATCTGCCTCGTGCATCAATGTAATTATGTTTCTTCAAGGTGATTGATGCACTATCAGGTTTGGTAGGTCTCCAAACCCAACATGTTGAGACCTTTACAGCATTTGCCTGATTAACCCTAACCGCATTAACAACTGCAGAATTTGGCCTAGCAGTTTTACTACTTTTGGCCTAGCAGTATTACTGCTTGGCCCTTGGCAGTCTTAACGTTTTGGGTAACTCCTTTTGTTGGTTAAATACTTTTTTTTTGCCTTAACAGGGCCTTCTTCCAGTTGATTGTTCTATTTTTGAAAAACGTGGAATTGGTTTTGCACTAAAAACTGTAGTTTTGTGTTGAGCTGTATTAACTGTCCTAGCAGTATTAAAAGTTTTTAGGCCCGTTTTCATTAAAACTGCTCTTGGAACCATGTTCCTTTGAGCATTAGGGTGAGTTCTTTTGGTAGTATAGTTGTAGTTCACCCTTTTATATGTATTCCCATATACCATCTCTCCCATTGAGGTATTTGCACTGAGCTGTTACATGATTTAAAACTCCTACAAAATAAAGCAAGCTTTTGTTATCATCACAAAATCACTTCCTATTTGTTGGGGTACTTCTGTCCATTTCCCAATTCTTGATTCCGCCCCTAGGAGTTTGTGATCTATCCATCTCAGCATACCTAAACTGACTGGTTTTAACTATTTTTCATGATTTTTAAGGTTTGACAGACTCATACCTTTTTATCAACAGGAAAAACAGTTTCTTTATCAACATTAAGTAAAGACTCAACAAAGCTACTTTGTCTTTTGATACTTGTTTTCCTTTTACCAAAGAGTCGAGCAAAAAACTTTTTTTAGAATCATCTGATTTCTTATCACAAACTATGTTAGTCTCTTGCTTACTATTCTCAGTACCATAACCTTTGAATTCAGGCTCTTTGAATTCATCAAGACCAGAATATGACAGATCAAGCTTATTAGGTCTATTATAGATTAAAGGATGAGGTGGATTGAACACACTATAACCCCAAACCCTTTTTTACTCTTGTCATGTTCTTTGACTCCCTAAAAACGTAATCTAAAAACTAACTGAGAAGCTTATCAATTTTCCTCAATTTAATTCAATGCCCTCTTTTCTTGCTTAACTTTTTTCAAACGCACTTTAAGCACATTAAATTTCATAGTCTTAGCAAGCTACTTCTCTTTAAGAACTGTAACTACTTCCTCACTAAAGAGAACCTCATTCTTTTCTATAATTAATAATTTGTTTCTTCTAGAAGTTGCTAAAACCTCTTTTAATGTAGTTGTCTGTAAAATTCCATTTGATTAAGCTAACAATCAAATCATCACACTGGATATCTTAAGAGTATTCAAAGTTTTTAGACAAGTTTTAGGAGCAAGTTTTTATCATTGTATACCTCTGAGTCTGAAAACGCCATTAGAGCCATGTTTGTCTGAACTTGTTCTTCTGCCATGTCACCCATAAAAACCTACACCATCTATAGCCAACATTGCCTTTGAGGAGTTTCATCATTGTTTTCCTTCTTTCTGGTTGACTTGATTTCTGAACTGACCTTCCTTGCTTCTTGGTGCTCTACACTCCCTGGCAAAGTGTCCCATCTTATGACAGTTGAAACACTCTACCTTGGATTTATCATACCCAGCAGTATCATTAGCATTAATGAAAATCTTCTTGCCTGTCCTCTGATAGTACCTCTTTGCCCTCATACTAGAAAGAGAGTTGCCACTTCAAATCCATTGCTTCTAAATCATCTTCACGAATTTGCTCTAAGTCCCTGATGTAGGATGACAGAACCATTGAGATTCTCAACCATGAAAGCATACACAGCATTATCACTTAAGCTAGCAGTACTAACTTGAGGACTAGCAGTGTTAACATTAGGGCTAGCATACTAAACTTAGGTCTAGCATGTTAACACAATCAGTAGTACTGTAGTGCTTGGAGCAGTCATAAAGGCCAATTTTTGAGGCACCACAACTTGCACCAAAAATTTCTTTACCTTTTGGTTTCAACAATCTTGAAAGTTTTTGTACAATCATCAAATGCTCATTGTATTCAACTTAGGGTTATTCATCCATAACCAACATGAGTGTTCCACTCAGGGGCAAGCTGCTCAAAAATTTTGAATTCAAGTCTTCTTGAGCGATGACCACACCCAAGATTTGCAAGCCACAACAATCACTGAATTCCTGTTAAAGATAAAGTCAAGAACATTTGCGCCTTGTTGCAACTAAATTTTCATAATTTGCTTCAAAATGTCTTTTGTGTTTTCCTAGTTGCTTTATTACCCCCAAATCGTGTTTCATGGCGCAACCATGGATTTAGCACAGGTACTTGGCTGAATGTGATTGATGTTCATTGGTAAGAGCCCATGAATAGCAACATTTTTTGGCATCACAATCGTTCTTCTTATTGGTCTTTTCTTCAGTAGTTACGGCAAAACCTACATCTTTGTAACGTAAGTACCATTCTCCTTGTGTTGTCTGGGGTACAGACACCCATGAAATTACATTCTTCTCTATGACATCCCATAAACGCATAGTCTTGTATTTGAAAGTACTGATTAATTCTTATTACCGCACACTCATACTCACGAAAAAACTAGTATTGAGTATGGAAACTTTGCTAACCACTATTTGTATATTCAAACTCCATGTCTTCTAGATCAAAGTTTCAAAGCAAAAGCTCTGATACCACTTGTTGATCCCAATCCTTGAAAAAAATCGATTCCTTAGGTTGTCTAAGGTTAAATTACCTTAAATAAATCCAAAATAACTTATGTAAACAATTGATGTATACTAAAGTGTATGCGGAATCTACACCTTAATACCTAGAAGTATTATGAATAAAACAGTAATCGTGTATAAACAAAGATATAACCAAACGCTCCAATATTATTAGATCAATAATACGAGTACTCTTCACTAGTACTAGGGTTTACAACCTTGAAGCTTACATATCTTTACATTAAAGAGTGAAAGTGTTTTCAAGACTTCAAAGATCTGTAGAGGTGAAGGCTAAACAAGAAAAAGGTATGTTTGAATATTCAACTGATCTGAATACTAATCAAGATGAAGATACAAGCTGTGCATGGAAGAAGATTTCAAGAAGAAGTTTTAAACTGAAGAAAACTTGAAGTTAAGCAAGTTAACATCAAGTTAGGGGAGGATTGTTAGGAAATATTGTAAAGTACTGCTGGCAGATAACAAAGTACTGTTAGTGATATTAAAGTACTGTTCGTTATGTTAAAGTACTGTTAGTTATAGAAAAGTACTGTTAGCAATATCAAAGTACTGCTTATAACAAGTTTTAGAGTTTTAGAAGGATTGTACTATGAGAAGATAAGCATGGCAGGTTGTAAGCCCAATAGGGTTAATCCTTGATGTCTATAAAAGGATCCCTTGGAAGGCATAGTTAGGTACGAGAACAAGTACGAGTCTTAGAAAAAGTGTTAGCGATTAGTATTATTAGTGTTTAGGAATCTGCAAAGTTAGGCAGGTTCAAGGTGTGATAATAAAAGTAATCTTTTGATTATTGCTGTGTGTTCTTCTTAATATTATCAATTAGATTCCGCATAGTTGATAGTATTCAGTGTCGGCGTTTCATAGTTATTATTTTGGATTTATTCAAGATAGTAATATCCTTTACAAGCTAAAGGTTCAACATATTAGAGTACATCGATCCTACATTATGAATGGTTTTCAACTTTTTGATTGATTTTCTATGACTAATGACTAAAAATAATTAAATCAATTAAATGCAAATAAAATAACTAAACACACGGACAAAAAAAACGGAAATGACAAAATAAACCCTAATTAGCACCTTAACCTAGAATTTGAATTAATAATCTAATTCTATGAGTAAAAATAAAGGGATTTGCAAAATTTGAAAACTTAACGATAAAATTTGAAAGAAATCACAAAAACGAATAACTAGAATCGAAAATCGAGCCCTAAAAGCTAAAATGCTCAAAAATAAACCTACGAGAGTCAAACTAATTTTCCTACGTTCTTGGTGATATAAGAAAATTTTCTAAAAAATATTTATATTTTTTTGATTATTTTTCTATTTTTTATGATTTTTTAATATTTTTAATGAAAATAAATGATTAAAAATACTAAATTAACTATAAAAATTCTAGAAAAATTACAGAAAATATATTATACTAATTAAAACCTAGGAAAAATAAGCCCGAGATCACAGCTTATTAAATAAGCCGCGAAATAAGCTTAAACAGCTTAATAAGCTTATTGGACCAAAACGTGTATAAAGAATTAATTGTGCAAGGGTCTTATGAAAAAGACCCAAGGGCACAGCGGTAGTGTGTGGTGTGTGATGTGTTATAAAAGGTTGAGGTGTTGAGGTC
>BQNB010152933.1:0-15705 GCA_026074375.1 Tanacetum coccineum
TCTGATTGCAGGTAATTTACTATTCGATTAGGTTACATACTTACACGTATAATGCTCTTTTATTGCCCTTACTATAAACTTTATAGTATATGGGCAATATAATAACATTGATCACTCAGGTGTTTTATTATCATATATCAAGGTTCGATCAAGTGGTTATATCATCCTTACCTCTGGAGACGGAGGATAAGGGTTCAATCTTCACTCTTTGCGATGCCGGAGGTCTTTTTCTACCTTTGTTAGAACCGGAACCAGTCTCTCTACCTTAGGTAGGGGTATGGCTGTCTACGTCTCAACCTCCATCATACACCGTGGAACACGGTATTGAGACTCATAACCCGTGGAAGACGGTATTGAGTGTTACCTTTACTTAGGTGTCTTATTGCTACAACTTACATAATGAGTATTACTTAATCTTTTCATCTCACATTATATGTCGATATTGTAATTTTCACTAGTCTCAAAATATGTTTATACTCTTCAATTTTTTTTTCTAATCTATGTGAGTATGTGACCCCAAAATGTATAATTGTTCAAATGGATCGAAAAAGGCAATAACTCATCAACCTTGTTTCGGTGGTGAATTACAGGGATTCGGCTCATGAAATGGCGCTACCAGCATTTTCTCCAACACCGTTTGTAATTTAAATTCAATGGTTTCTCCCGGAACATTTGTATACTATGAAAACTGTGAATAATTTAATTTTGATTTTAATGTTAGCAGTATGAATCAAAATAATGAAGCAGATGTCACTTTGTGCCATTTGTTTTTGTACGGTCTCAACGTTTTATCATACCTTGCTATCTTGTATTGAATATGATTACAAGCTTTGTAAATTGTTTATGTTGTACGAGACTCTATGAGCATATATACTAATCATCATACTTAAACAATCCAGAAAACTAGGTTTAACCCGTCATTTGATTGTTTGAGACATCTATGTGTATATATATATAATAAAACAAAATCTTTTTTAATCTTTCTTATGTCACTAATTACATCACTAATGATGTCATTAATGATGTCACCATAATGCTTATGTGCAAGATATTTACTTTTAAGTTCCTCATTTTAAGATTTATGTAACAACATTTCTGAAAATTAGTTACATACTTATTTAGTTTAATTCAAACCCTTTTTTTTTATTCTTTCAGTTTATCAAATTTCATATTAAAATTAATTTTTAGGTCAATTGTGAAAATAACTGATAGTGAAAAATATAGGTTGAACTTCTTTCCTTTTTCTTTGTTGTAGTAATGAATCGTGCATAGTACTCCTTCCGTCTCAAAATTATTGTTCACAATTGACTTTTTAAGTCTTTTTCTTCTAACTTTAACCTTAAATATTTTTATAATAATAGTTTATGAAAATTATAACAATGAAAATAAATTTAAAAACCAATCAATTCATATATTTTGCAAAAAGTATTATATAACACAAAGAAAAAAAATTAAGGTCAAAGTCGAAAGCAAAAGACTTAAAGTCAATAAGAGATAATAATATTGGGGCGGAGGGGGTAGTAATTTTCTAATGTCATCCAATATAAAATTTGAATTTAAGTAACATTTCATTGTGTTAATACGTCAAATTTTCAACAACCTTTTATTTACATCTACAATACTCGCAAGATATGCATGCTTCAAGTCGACTAAAAAGGACATCTTAGAATCAATGTTTTTTAATCGAAGGTGTGTAAATTATATCATTTTTCTTCATCGGAGATTTACCTAGAACTAGTCTTTTTTTACCTGCGAGTTTTCCTAAGGGTAAGGGTATGATCTGTCTACATTCCAACTCTCCCATACCCTGCCCTGGCAGGATTGGGTACCGTTGTTGTTCCAGATTTATTTTGATCTTTATTCGTTTAATATCTTAAAAGTGTTTAGTTTAGCGTTAAGTTAATAACAAATTAACAAAAAAAATCTATTTTCTACCATATAAAAAGATGATGACTTGCCTTTACAAAAATTTGATGCATATAATGCCCTTTCGTCAATGGCCTAAAACTGATTTACGGATTCTTCTAATCTTCTGTCTCAATGATTTTTAGGGTGTTGATTTAAAAAAAAATTCTAATACAATTGCTATGAAGAAAATGACATATGATGTGTTTAAAGTTAGAAAGATTACATGACTACATGAATTATTTATACAGATAACTGAATGGACGACACGAGTCGATTTGCTCATTTGTTTACTATAAGTGCTTAATGACGAGTTTCCTACTTGATATTCCTTTAATATGTTGTTGCAGAGCTAATGGAGTTTAATGTGCATTTATAAGAAGGGATTTAGCTGTACAATAGCAACGTACTTTGTAAAGTGTTCCGTTTTGGTACGTGAACTTTTTTTGTTCCACTTAATGTAACGAACTTTCAAGTTTCGTGTTAATTTGCACCAACTTGACCGGCAACCGGGAAAAAAGTTTGAAAACCAAAAAAAAGCCTACGTGGCATGTTTAAAACTTTCTCTGATGTTCCGTTTTGGTACGTGAACTTTTTTTCTATAAAAATATTTAGTACTTTGTTTAAAAACACGAGAATTATTATAAACTTTTTTTTTCTCGGTTAAAATTACAAAAAAATTTATAAACTAATTTTTTAAAATATCAACAAAATTTTTAAAATTACAAAATTTTTTATGAACGTTTTTACTTAAAATTGTTTTTATACGCACATTTTTATACACATTTTTATACACATTTTTATAGACATGTCAAAAAAAAAAGAGGTATAAGGTGGGGCGTTTTGTTTCCCTAAAGAAGTCGGGTTTTTAATAAGCTTCGCTCTGACCCGCTTCTTTGTGCGTTTCAAATGGAGCTACCGAGAACTTTTGATAGGATGATGTCAAGATTAAAAATTAACAAAACGTTTTCTTAACTTGTGCTACAAAGATGTTTTGCATGCTTCTTTGTACACAATTTTGTCACATATATTTTATAAGAGACTATGTTTGTCTTTTTAAGAAAAACAAACATTCGTTTACGAATTATGTTGCAATAACACAATTAATCAGAACATAGAAAGTTCAATTTAGTAATTTCGATAATTAAATTCTTAAAAGATGTGTCTATAAAAACGTGTATAAAAATTTGTATAAAAATATGTATAAAAACTTGTGTATAAGAATGCGTGTATAAAAATGTGCGTATAAAAACAATTTTAAGTAAAAACGTTCATAAAAAATTTCGTAATTTTAAAATTTTTATTGATATTTTAAAAATTAGTTTTTAAACAAAGTATTAAACATTTTTATACAAAAAAAGTTCACGTACCAAAATGAAACATTAGAGAAAGTTTTAAACATGCCACGTAGGCTTTTTTCCGGTTTTTAACCTTTTTTCCCGGTTGCTGGTCAAGTTGGTGCAAATTAACACAAAACTTGAAAGTTCGTTACATTAAGTGGAACAAAAAAAAGTTCACGTATCAAAACGGAACATTTTACAAAGTACGTTGCTATTGTACTAAATACCTATCCTTTATGTATGGGATTGAACTTGGGCCTCCTAAGTTTTCTTGATTCTTTAATATTATTAAGTTTATAGAGAAAAGTTCAATGTAGAATACTATCTAATTAAAGAACAATCCACTCAATCTCAACCATCCATTTTATTTCCATCTAATGGTTTAAATCAATTCTTATTTTAATTTAATTAAAAAACCCACTTTCATCCTATTTTTTAAAAATTAAATATCTCACAAACCGTTAATCGTTACGCAAAATGAAACATGCCATCGCGACGAGAATTAAATCATCTTTCTATAGAGGGGCACTTCTATATACTTTCGACGATCTTTTTCTTGATTTTTTTTTCAATAACGTATGAAAAAATCACATGTGATTTGAATCACAATCACATGTGATTTCTTTCGACGAACTTTTTTTTTTCAGCCACGTCTGAAATTGTTGAAAAAAATGAGTGGCTAAGATTCACCCATTTGTTTTTTAAGATGATAATGTTTTATAAGAATCTCACATTGGGCCCTTTTGATTAAGCATAACTATATGCTAAGATGGACTCAATTTCGTTCTTCCACTAGAACTGCTTTTGCGACGTATTTAAGATTTTAGGTTCCATTTGGTATGAACCTTTAGAATGGGTTTTGGTGTGATGTGACTTTAAATTAGGGGTGCGCATGGTTCGATTTGGGTCGGTTTTTAGCTAAAACTGTAATGCAATCTTGCCAATAAGAAATTGAAACAGATGTGTTGGAAGTCCTTTTGTTAGCAAGTCTCCTATTTGCATTTTACTGCTGATTTTCATCGGAATGATTTCCTTTGATTCAACTCTTTCATGTACAAAGTAACAGTCCATCTCGACGTGCTTTGTTATCTCGTGGAAGATAGGATTGTTAGCTATGTGCCATGGGTGGCCAATGGATTGTGAACATGTAACTCACTGAGCAACCATCGAACCTAAATGATCTAACTAACGGTCAAGGCCATTTCCATGTACTCGGCCTCAGCCAAAGAACGTGAGACTAATGAATGTTTCTTGGTTTTCTAAGAAATAGGATTCCCACCTAGCAAGAGCATAGAACTAGTATGTGATGGCCTCATATAGGGACATCCTAAAGTCACAGTCACAATAAGCGGTTAAGAAGGGTTCTCCTGCTCGAGAAATGAGAATACCTTGGCCTGAAGTGGCATTCAGGTACCCAAGAGCACGATTCACTGCCTCCGAATGATCGTTTCGTGGGTCGGCTATAAACTGGCTTAATATATTGACAGAATATGTAATATCCGGCCGAGTGGCTTGAAGGTAAAGAAGTCGACCGATGAGTCGACGATACTAAATTGCATTCACTTGTGATTCACATTCTCTTTTGTCTAATTTCAACCCATGTTCAATAGGAAATACACTCAGTTTACACCCTATCTTCCCGCTATTTTCAAGAGTGTCCAACGTATGTTTTTGTTGGCTTAGAACAAGACTATCTTTTGTTTTTGCCTCCTCTATCCCAAGGAAATACTTCAATAGGCCGAGATCTTTAATGATGAATTCATCGTCAAGCTGTTTATTGGTTTCTTGAATTTTGGTAAGATTGTTTCCAGTAATGATGACGTCATCCATGTAAATTAGAACGACCACGATTATGCTACTTGCCTCATAAATGAATAGCGAGTGGTCCACCTTAGATTGTCTAAAATTTAGACATCAAAGAAAAGTGGTGAATTTGTGATACCAATTGCGTGAAGCTTGCTTCAACCTGTATAAAGACTTTCTCAGTCGACAAACATGAGTTTCATAATCATTAGAAAATCCTTGAGAGATTTTCATGTAAACTTCCTCATCTAAGTCTCCATGTAGGAAGGCATTGTTCATGTTAAATGGATGGATAATCTTATCCTTTAACTATGATTGCTAATAATGTTTGCGAACGGTTTCAAGTTCTTAGCCAGTTACCAGCTTAGCGACCGGTGTAAAAGTGTCATGATAATCCACATCTTCCATTTGAATGAATCCTTTTGCAACTAGATGAGCTTGTACCTTTCAACTTCGCCATTTGGCTTGAATTTGATCTTGTAGACCTATTTTGAATCTATAGCTCGTTTTCCTTCTAATAAATATTCCATAGTCCAAGTACCATTTTTCTCTAAAGCCTTGACCTCCTTTTGCATGGCTTCACGTCATCGAGCATCTTATGCAGCTTGTTTGAAACATGTGGGTTCATCATTATTTGTGATGGCCGCTAAGAAGGCATTGTGATTAGTGGAAAACTTATCATACGAAACAAAATTCGATATTAAGTAGCGTACCGTGGAGGTAACGTGATTGGATGTTGATTTTGGGTATTTGACCAAAGGGGGAACTTGTACAACAAAATCTTTGAATCTTGATGGTTGAGTTCTTGTTTGAGAGGGTCTTGTCTCGGCTTGGGCTTTTGCTCCTTCATTGATTCCTTTGTTTTAAACTCATCATTATTGGGCTGCCCTTCATCATTTATTTGGCCCGTTTCATCTCCATCGTGAGTTTCACGTGGGCCACTTGGCTCATTGGTTTGGTTATGGTCCATTTGCGGATCTTTCTCTATTGGGTTTTGTTCTTTGTTTTGTGTCAAGATTGGTTCATCATGACAGTGACAATCATGACATATTATCGGTTCCTCAATACTATCTTTATTGATTTCTTCAATATTTCTCAAAGGGAATTTTTGTTCATAGAAATTTACATTTCTACTAACTATTATTTTTTAGGTCTCAAGATTGAGGATTTTGTAACCCTTAGTTCCCAATAGGTATCCAAAAAAGACCCCTGGTTTCCCCTTTTCTTCAAACTTATATCCCTTTGTGTTGGTGTTTGTAAAATATGCAAGACACCCAAAGACTCTTAGAAACTCATAATTTGGTTTTTGATAAAAAAGAAACTAAAAAGGCTTTTTGTTTTTAATAAATTTAGACGGGAGGCGGTTAATTACATACGTCACGGTTAAGATGCATTCTCCACAAAATTGTTAGAAAGATTTGCATTAAACATTAAATCTCGAACATTAAAGCTCGAGCAGTTTCGAGTACATGTGCCTTCTCTCTCGACAACATTATGTTTTGTTGGGGTTTTTTAGTGTGTGAGGCAAGTGGTTTCTTATAGAACCCTTCTCGTTGAAAATTGAGCATGTTGTTAGAAGGGAAATCTCCCACCAATTATCACATCATATCTCTTAATTTGCTTTCGAATTGAACTTCGAAACCATTTTGTGATAAATCCATGAGACGTTTTGTGCAGAATTTTTATGTTTAATGTTGGAATACCCCTACCGGTTGTCAAACCCCTAGGAGGGGCCTGGACGGGAATACGTGTCCTCGAAGGGGGTGACATCATAACATCCAAACACAAAGAATAAAGATACGACCACTATTCATGGACGTTTGTGAAAAATAGTTGTACTCATTGCATAAGGAAACATTAATTTAAGTATTACAACGGATCATATGAAGGTTAAATGTAGCGGAGAAGCATATGAAAGTTGACAATGACAACGGAGTATATTTAATAGTACTGTCTTGAAATCGTCTAAGTCACAGAGCAATTGACTCATTTAGCATCAAGAATCAAGCCAAGGTAAGCACCTGAGGAAAACTGTTTAAAAACGTCAACATAATGTTGGTAGTGAATTCATAAGTTTAAGGTTAATACCAAGAGTGGACCACAAGATTTCAAAACGCATGCGACTACTATAACAGATACAACATCACATAAAAAGTATTTACTGTTACGCTAAGCTCATGACACCGATGCTAATAAAACAGGGCATATCATATCATGCCACATAGTATTTCGCATATACTGGATGTCCCAAACAAAGACCATCACAATGCAATTCGTCTTTACATTTATTGTTTGTTCTTCGGTTAGGTGGAACCAAGCTGATAGGGATATTAGTCCCAAATTTATCTATTTAAGTATTCCACTTTTGCGCTTACTTAACCAATCCAAATATTGGCCATATGTGACTAACAGTTCATGATAGCTCTCGGGACAATAGGTGGTTTAGTAAGCAATAATTAAGCATCACATAATCATGTAAAAACTCACATTAGAACTTTTTTTGTTTAACCTTACCACTTGTGTCAAATTTTGAAAAGCCAAACAATGTTTCTCTCCCCCCCAAAGTTTAAAGCATTTGAAATCGGTAAAACGTGGGGCTGATCGAACTCATATTAAGCATGTGGTTTGATCGATAATAACGAAGAAGACAATAAAGCGAAGGATCATACACGCGACCTAAATAAACGACGCCTCTTAGGAAAATGGAAGATACACGGAACTTGTACGAAATGCTCACAAGAGAAAAAGACATCCATGTGTGTTTGCTGCTTTAGTTTGTTTAATTTATGTATGTCATAAATAAAAATTACATAGTTTTTCGTTATGTCTTGGCGTTAATTCCAAAAATTACTACTTTTAGAAAGTTTTTTTTTAGGAAATAGGCTCAACAATTGCAAAACCTCTTACTGTGACACCTCGTAAGAAAAATTAGGTTCTCATTGCGTTAAGTAAAAGTCATGTGATGCAAGTTTGCAAGTTTACCAATAACTTTCAACGAGAAGTCGTCTTATGGTTGTCAACGCATTATTTTGTCATAAAAAGTTTAAATTGCACAAGAATATCACCAATTTTACTCTATGACTAAAAGGGTATTTTAGAGCGAGTAACGAATAAAAATCATACTCATTTCACACTCGTGGAACGATGTCATTTATTAGTAACATTTTATAAAACCGTCTACTTACAAATTAGTAACCATAACAATTTTAATGTAAGTTCACAAAGATAAAATAACATATAGGCACATGTGAATAATCAACATCAGATACATACATATAAAACCATCTAGAAACCCATACATCATAATAAGGAAGCATCATCATCACCAAGCCTTACACACATTACCCCACCCATTTTCTTATTATGAAAGATTCTTCACCTTCACATGTTACGTAACATACAACTGATACAAATTTCAATTTCAAATGGAAGAATAGTATAGATGCCACAACAATATTATAAAAGAGAAATAATAACTAACAGTATCATATACATCAATAGTATATGTGAATTATATCATTCACATTCACATGCATGGTTTTAGAAAAATAATAGTCATCTCGTAGTATAAATAGGCACCATGCACGAGCCATTCCGTCACATCTAAATATTGAAAAACAAGAGTTAAACAACCCGATTCAAGTGAGAACCTTCGTTGAGTGCAAGAGCTAAGTGGGCATCGGCTTAGGAAGAGTAGCGACCAAGTATAGTTCGACCTCTTGCCACCATCTTTTCTTCCTCGCCATCTTTCAATAAGCTTAGGACCTCGGTAAGTCGTCCTCATAAATTAACCTTCATAGGTCATTTGCACGTAGTTTAACAAACCTCGACTTTTCACGACGTATACACGACTAACATGGTATGAACCATGTAAGAATCGCATGAAACCAAACATGAAAAGAATGTGGTCATACATTACTTAAAATAACGACGTGTGAAAAACTAATAAACAACACAATCGTTTCCTAGGACTAGTAAGAACCAGGAAACATATTTCTTACCCAACGCTTTTTAAAAAACATATCACGTAATATGTACATAGTCTCCATAGGGACTAATACGCACTAAAAGTTACGTGTAAATTTCGTATAGTCGCATGTTTAATAACCTTGACATACAACATTGGAATGACCAAGTGTCCCGCGAACGAATCACCAGAGAGCTTTTAACTCACTGTGGGCGCATCACAGATTCCGGTAAAGCACATCCCCCCCTAAAAATTTTTTATGCTCGTCAGCCCGTACTAATACCAAGTTACAAATGACTACCGCGTGAGACGAAATCAATGCGTGCCAACAGCCACACAAGCCACTGCTTGTTGCAGCTGTTGCACTACTAAAGGGAACGACCACAGCAGCCGCTGTTGGGTCGGCTCAGACGCACCAAATGTCTTTGTGACTTAATGTTTAAAAACCTTATAACCCAAGTATTCACGTCGGGTACCAAGTGAGTTTTAATGAAAGAACCAGGTATATATATATTCGAGTGAGTTAAAGGGGGGGGACAAGAAGCCACAACAGTGGTGATAAAGCCCACTGTTGGGCTGCAACATGAATCAGAAAAAGGGGGGAGGGAGAAACACAACCACGAGGGTTATAATACATGCATGAGTATACAACTTGTAAACTTAGAAGTAAGGAAGAAATGTATATGATAGGCAAAAACAAGAGTGAAAGAGTGACGAATAGCAGCCTGGGACACGACAGAAAACAAAGAACCATAGCAGCTGCTGTTGAGTTCGCTCCGCACACACACCGAACGTCCTTGTGTCTAGAAATGGAGTCTCTCGTTACTAACTAAATAAGGGTAAGTATGCAAAATAGGAAGAAAACTAATATATATACATATGGGCTTGATTACAAGAAGAAGGAAACAAAAACAGTGATTTAAAAAAACTCACTGTTGTTGCGTATAGTGAGCAGCAGAAAGAAAGAAAAGAGATTGGGCATGTGTGTTTTTTTTATGTATGTCCACGTGATGGAGTTTGAAATTTAAAAGAGGGCATGTTTTCTTAATTCAAGACAAGTTGACAAGGGGGAACTTTATACCATTTTCAATTATAAAAGTTGACGTAGAGGTATGTTATATACATAATTATCGAACTCTCGGTTCGAGCCCCAAATGGGTTGACAACTTGATAACAAGTATTGTTATTTTAACAAGTATATTTATTTTAACAGGTATAAGTTAGAAACGATAATTTACGATGCTTTATAATTGTTAACAATGGAACCGAACCTTTAAACAAGTAAACGAGTTTATCCCGGCTCATAAATTTTAACACTAAAAATATTTTCAAAACTTAATTGAGTCTAAAATATGATTTAAAAGCCATAGGATTTAAATTATAAGCGTTGAAACGTAAGAATGTTAAATACAAGTAAATAAATTTTTACAAAGATTATTTAGACGATTTCACATGACTACAATATATAAGATGGATATTCATACGAAACTTAAGCAACGTTTAAAGTGGGTAAATAAGCAAGATTAAATATATATATATATATATAAGTAAATTCAATGATTGGTAACTAATAGTTATATTATTGAAACTTAAGCTGTATTCTTCTAACAATATGACCAGGCGACCTTAAGCACATAATTACATCAAATTATGCATAAATGCCTATATGTGCGAAGTCGTGTATCATCCCTAGAGCCAACGGTTTAATCAGCGCTTTGAAAACGTAAAACGTTACCATATAACAACGACAATACCCTTTCGACCATTTGCATAATTCATTGCATATATTAAGTCTTAGAATGAATACTCAGAAATTGTCATAATTACTTAGGTGAGTCGCTATTTGACGTGCTTTAAACCATTTCCAAATCTCCGACGGTAAACCGATAAGTGAGTTTTCATAGCCCCTACTTTACTGTTTTTAAAGCATCTTTTGGGGTGAGAACATTGCTTATTTTTAACAGTTGAACACAAGTACATTAACTGAATTACTATAGGGTCTAAGTCCATATTCAAACCCAACAAGCTATATTGCCCAATTAGTCATGAACCCGTCAATTTTCTTGACCGATGACCGGGTTGAGGGGAGCGCGAATTTATGGATAGAATTCTAGCGTGATTTGACAATCGCCTGTTTGGTCTTGGACTGACATTAGACAAGCAAACCACAGTTTTAATTGAGTCAGTTACGGATGTCGAGGTTTTGGACATCTGCATAGGGCTTTATTATGATGGTATTTGTGAACGCATCGTGTCATAAGCATAGACAATAGTAAATACTCATTGTGATATAATTAGGATTGCCTATATTTCATGCTATGGTTATAAATCTTGTGGTTCATCATTTTATCAAATAACGAAACCTATAAACTCACCAACTTTATGTTTATATTTTAGCAATGTTTTCTCAGGTGTTCTATATTACGGAATATATGGTGTCTGCATTGGTATATTGTCATGTAGAGGTCTATCTCTCGTATCAAGTCCTCTTCACGCCATGAAGTCACAATCCCAAATCAAGTCTTCCGCTGCGGTGAATTTGGGGGTGTGACAGATTGGTATCAGGGCCACTTGGTTATAGAGAACTAGGTTGCATTAGTAACTCTAGACTATAACTGGCTCTAAATGACATATCAGAATAGCATACGTATTATCTATTACTATTTGCTTCCTAAGTCAATAACTGTGTGGCACGATATCATTGAATAACTAAAGTACCACTTGTCTGTCATGGAAAGCATGACTACACAATATCATTTACCATCTTGGAATAATATATCTTATGGATTACATATTTGTATCATCCTAGCGCAAGGAAACTATCATGACTCTCACCAAATAATTAACCCTATAACCAACATCACATTACGAAGAGTCACATACACAATATTATGAATTTTGTCAGTGATTACATCCTTACTATATCATTTTATGGGGGTCACCTACATACACACTTTGGGATACCTTGCTAATCACCCACTCATGACTTCACTATGCGAGGATTCTTTATAGCAACCTTTGTGAAATACATACTACTACTACTATGCCGGTATACACTTAAAAGTATTTCCAATCATACAAAAACCTACTCAAAAGCATGAATACACCAATAATTGGTGAATGTCACATCATCGAGAAATGTAAACAACAAACTCATAATGAGACAAAAATGAAAACACACTCGGTAAAAGTAAGAGACAACAGTCGCAAGTAGCAGTCACAAACTACGGGAAGCTATAAAAGTCTACACCAGCCCTGAGCCAAGAATAATATGAACCCTAAGGATATGCACCAATTGACCAAAATCCTACCACCTTTTCCAGTCACCAGCTTAGGTCTTAACATAATGATACCACTAATAATCACGAATGAATTTCCAAACAAGAAACATACGAATGCCTAAACCCAACACTCCTTTATATATCCTCGAGACATAGTATGCATAATCATTTAAAACATGCAATACACCTTACCTCAAAAGTTAATAACACTTAAAGGTTAATCTTTACTCAGAAATGGGAATTAAAAAGAAGAAACCCCATTTTGTCATATGCAGGGTGCATTCGAGAAATGTCTCAATCACTTTCCAGTAACATACCTGACAACTCCCCAGAACAGGAAACAGCCACAGAACACTCCATTCCAAGAAGACTTGACTCGCCAACCTCTCAGGCAATCCAATTACCTAAACTAGGGCTAACTTTGACCCCTACTACAGGACGTGAACACTCCCAAGAAATAAATAACCTCAGTATTCCTGCACTAACATCGCAAGCGCCTGGACCATCCCGAAAGAGAAGCAGGTCACCATCATCGTCCTTCTTCCTAGATGCCACTACTTTCTCTGACGGTAAACCAGCATCTGAAGCATCAGAACTCAACCCAGAAGACGTTACAGCCAAACTAGAGGATCTGGAAGTTGAAATTGACACTCTTCATGCAGACACCGAAGACAAAGAACTCCTAATTGCTGAACTACAGGACTCCATTGCTGCTGCAGAAAGTGAGATCGCTATATTGCAGATAAGGGCAAATGATGCTGAGAGCAGACGTGCTGAGGATCATGAACAAATTCAAAAGATCCTAGCCCGTCTAAACTTATAAGTAGGACAGCCAGACTCGCTCAGCTTGCAAGGAAACCTCTAGGCAGAGAAATTAATAAAGACTTGTACCTTGCTTTCATGAAATAATAAATAACAATTCTGCCCTAAAAAGTTCCTGAGTACATTTACCTAATATAAACCATATATTTAATAATTTCTAGCATCAAATGGCAAGCATCGTAATGCGCTAATGAAATAATACTATCAAAATTTCTAATCAGTACGAAACAAGTATGCTCATTGCCCAACAAATGAAGAAGACAACCATGCGCCCAGAAAACGGAAGTGGAGAAGCTATTTCCGATGCACCCTATGAAACTTAAGGATCGTTTCAAAAAGGGGGCACACATAGCACTTCAGACGAGAAACAATAATCCCTACAAAAATCAATTTCTTTCTTCCACTATTCGACATTTTTTCAATCCAAAATATCCTTCTCATTTACGAATCAATAAACGCTTTTCCAATGAAAATGGAAGTACCAAACACATCTAAAGGCCTACCGAGTAATAACTTCGAATCATACCCAGACGCAAGGTAGGGCACATAGCAACATATGGTTATAACGAGAAAGATTAAACCATAAAATATGTAATGTGAAGCCCTATTTAATCAGATCCATAGTATTTTCGTTCATAATACAACAAAATACAAAATATAGGAAATACAACAAAAATGTAAAATGCTAAAACGACAGTTACATCACCGCGTGAAAAGAAACACATCGGGTAGATCAACAATATGAGCGATGCGATGATTATGATCATGACGGGAGTAAAAATCTCGATTAGAAACTCCATGAGGATTGGTAATAGACAGTTTCGAGGGAGAAGGGAAAAACTTAATATGATGGAGTGACGATAACTCGGGATAGGAGATAAGTAAAGTGAAATTTAAGAAAGATAAGAAAAGGGGCGGCATAGTAAAATACTAATTTAAAACATTTATGATGGACAGGTTATGTCTAGAAAGAGTGATTGCAATCAAACCCTAAACTTTCAACAAAAGTGATTATTCAAAATAACTTATATAAAGCGCTATGCACTTAGTAAAATAAACACATAAAGTGAACATAAACTTTCAGAGGACCACAGGTGTGGTAGAAAGTAACAAGGGAATAATAAACCAATTGACATATAACATAACACCACTCATTGGATACTTAGGGGATACGACAATTTGTACACACTACGAGTCTCTGTACCAACTACGATTACAATCATAAACAAATAACTAAAGGAAAAGGGGATGCCAATGTAAACCTGAGGTATACATAGCCTGATCAACTATGTATAAGTTAGGTCGACAGAGATATGCCCAATAGTACTCGATTGATATAACAAAAGTTTGAACGCGTACACATTTTACTCATTTATCACATTAAAGACAACACTCAAGGAAACTATGAATGTCTACGATTCATCAAGAATACATCATGAGAATTCAATCATACATAAACGAAGCAAGGATAAAGGTAAAACGTTTGATAGTCTTCCTGGAGGACTCAGCGTAAGATTTATTAAAATTACCCAAGAACAAAACGGCAATACACCACACACCTACGGACGAAAGCTACTTCTTCCAGAAAACTTCCACGCCAATCGCCACAATAATGAGTGGCACAATGAGCCCAAGTATTACAACGAGGTACTGGTAATCTTCTTCCTGTGGAACACTCGCCAAATAACAACCGACCACCACAACAAACACAACCGCAATCAGGGGAACGAAATACGACATTTTAATTTAAGAACGGATGAAAATTTTAAGTAAGGAAACTTATTTTGTGCCTTGGCAAAGTATATATACATATAAGAGAATTAACGGCTCGCCACATTCTAGCCGTTGGAACCCCACTTGCCACCTTTTTCCTTTTCTTAACCCATGCCACGAGTAAAACATTTGAATTCAAGACAAAGGTTTCGATTTAAAAAGACTGCGACACCCTGTGAAAATTTAAATCTTATTTCAAACCCTAAAGGAAAAATCAATCACCAAAAGAGTTTCAGACTGTTAAAATAAATACTTTGGGGGAAAATTTACAAATTTATAACACTATCCCTAAATCACATTATTATTCTGTAGAAGGACAACAATCATGTTCACTCAATTATTCAATACAAAATTACCACGCAAACACTTTAAAATACTGTGTGGAGACAGTAGTCGTAGTCGCTCAATTATCCCATTCAAGATACATCATGGCAAGGCAACAATCACGAAACAAACATTTTGATACTGCAGAAATCAAATACATTCATTGAACTTACTAGACAACTAACGTAATAGCCGTTGATTTGCAAACGTAGAAATACAAGTACATAGGCAACAATGTTTATTCAAAGCAGTACAACAACATCGTTACAAAAACCCTTAAACCATTAATCCGATGACTCGCAATCCGAGTCGTACCTCACTACCCCAAATTCTAAAAAGAATGCATCATTCTCAGCTTGTTCTTGCCTAATTTTCTCCTCTTGTGCCTTTTTGTTCATAGCCTCTTCTTCCAACATTTCTTTTAGAGCTTCTTCATCCATACGGAGTTGATGTAACTCCTTCTCGGTAAGAGGAAAAGCAGTCTGTGATG
>BQNB010152934.1:0-15705 GCA_026074375.1 Tanacetum coccineum
AATTAATAAATTGACTTCTTTTTGTTAAATTCAAATATGCTTTTGCACTTTGACTATTCTATTTTATAAGCTATGAATATCCGAGAAACCTGAGAGTATTTGAAACCTAAGGTCCGTGAGTCCCGATACTAGTCTTTGTGGGGTGTCAAAAGCCTGGTCACTTAGCCGTAAGGTTGGGATGTACCGAGACGAAAATCGTTACATGGGATGATCTCGCCTTTAAACTTATTATTCTAAGGTGGAACGTAAAGTATAGTATGTTGCAAAAAGTTGATCTATGGTTGAAATTCAAGATAGCACACTCGCCTAAGATATAATAATTGTCGGGAGTAAAAAGTCCACAAGTTGCAAATATGAGTAGTGTTAGCATCCTTACTGATATTTAGCTATGATTTTGTTTTAAGCTTGGTTTGGAGCGAGTGAAAAGTCGGGGACGATGAATTTATCCTTTTTGGGGGCATTCTCGGATCAAAATGCATCTTGTTCTATGATCCCTAATAGTTATGGAAATAATGAAAGTCAAAAGAATCTCAATTAAAAAAAAGTTTTAGAAAAATGGGAAAATAGGAGTGTTTTATAACTTGTGATTTCTTAACTCTCTCCACAAAAATCTTTGCTACTTTTCAAAGATTTAGTTTGGGGAAGTTTTGAGGTATTTGGTTATAAGGCATATAACATTGCGTGAGGACACGCGATCGCTTAGTTTGGGGAATTTTAATATGTGTGAAAACACATATCCGTTTTATGTCAAAAATAGCCCTAAAAAGACAAAATTGTGCTTTAAATGCTTGAATACTGCTTGTTTTGTCTTTGTGATTGTGTAGGTGTGGATATTGCAAAAATTTCAAGAAAATGGTTAAAACCGGGCAAACACGAACACGGGAACGAAAGAGCACGCAAAGAGCCGTGAGAAATGTATCAAAAGTCAAAAGTGGTCAACTCAAGTCAACCTTTGGTCAACCTAAGTCAAACCACAAAAAGACAAAAAATCCAAATATTCCCAAATCAGTCCCTCAAAAATAACAAAATTTCATAAAAAGCCCTTAAAGCCTTAACGGTGTTAACTTCTATTAATAGAAGTTAACACTCGTTAACTTTTTTATATAACAAATCTAACACCAAAGTCCAAGCCTAATTCCAAAAACCCGGCCCAAAATCCCTTCATAAGCCCAAGGTCAAACCCCAGGTCATTGAAATCAAACGCACCCTTTTATAAAAGAGTAAAAACGCAAGAATTTTAGTTATTACTATTCACCCATCGTCCCCGTTTAACCTTGAGTCAAAACAAAGGGCAATTAACAATTAAGGGTTAGGATGGGTAATTCAAGGGTTAAGGAACACCTTGGCAGAGTTTATACGTCACCAAGCACTCTTATTGGTGGAGACCCAAGAAAGAATGACACGGTGGACATGAAAGAAGCACAAGGAAATAAAGCTTATACACTTGAGGTACTCACAAAAGAAGCACATCCTGTCACAATCACGGATTGCCACGTTGGCAATCCGTGTGAGCAAAGAAGTGATCTAACGGCCAAGAGTAATTCTTTAATCATTGAAGGAATGTAATTGGAAGGAGCGTGCAGAGACCTAAGGACCTAGAAGGATCTACTTAAGGCTATAAATAACATCATTCCTCACACACATGAGATATCTTTTCCTGTATTTTTTAGTTAAATTAGTTTACTTAGTTTTTAGTTAAAATGTAATTTTTCTTTTAAATCTCTTGTAATTTGTTTTTCTTAAGCATTGTAATCGATTTCAAGTATTAATAAAATCAAATTTAAGTTTACACAACCTGCTTTTACCTTAAAGCTTTTATAGAACTAAAATGTTGTTGCTACTGTTTGATAAGCTCTCAATAAGCTCTTATAAGTCTCTAAGCTTGTAATTGAGCTCAATTAGTCACTTAATCTACTAAAACTATAAAATCAGTTTTAATACCTTTGCTTATTGGATTTGGAGCTTTTGGATGATGAACTAGAAAAGGAAGAGTTCATTGGACTATATTGGCTTATTAATAATAAGCCAGAGCTTGTAGACATAAGCTCTTGTTAAGCTCTTACCTCTGTTTAGCTGAGGTTTTAGGTTTCATTCCATTTTTCTTTTTCTATTATCTTTATTTATTAGCTAAATACTGTCCTTGTTTATTAATTGCTTAGTTTACTTATTTAGTTGCTTATTAGCTGTTTTTAATTAGTTTATAAATGCTTATTATAATAGATAATTGTTTCTCAAGCTTAGTCATTAGGTTAGTATTATAGTTTCATAATCTGTCTTAAAAACGACTAAAAAACCAAAAATAATAGTTTAGCTTATAGCTTATTAATCTGGCTTATTGTCTATTTGAATTTGCTTATTAGGTTAGTCATAAGCTGCTTATAATCTGGTAATTAAGTTTTGAGCATTAGTTTTCTTATTTGTTAGTTTAAATGAAATCTGTCAAGTTTAAAGGAGTGTTTGGATTTGCATAGTTTGACCTCAAAAAGTCAATGAAATTTGGTGATTGTAATTCGGTAGCTTTGATTTCATATTTGATTAAGTTTTGAAAAGCTTTGATAAATTAGTTTGTACTTATAATCACTTTAAGGTGCATTTTGTTCCATTCTGCACCAGGGGAGATTTTCTCTTTTAAGCTATTAAGAGTTATAAGATCCAAGTTTTTCTAAGCTTAGATATTGTTTGCTAAGTGCTCATTTACACTCAGTGGGTGTGTCAAATGCAGGTTTGACCATTAAAGTCAATTGCATTTGGGTTTTACCTAATTGTCAAGTGCATCAGATAAGTACTGCAGTTCCTAACTGCATACTTTCTTTGATCACTATTAAGCTAGCATAAGTAGGTTTTGATAGGCAAAATTCAGTAGGCTAATAGTTTACATATAGGTTTAGATAGATTAATTCTTTCTTTTCAATTTCTAGCTTATAATTTAGGTTAATTTAGCATTCATAGTTCACTAAAATTTCTAAAAACCAAAAACAGTAGTAGGTGGTTCTTAGCTTCCAACTTTAGGTTTTTAGCTTATATGATCTGTTTTTATGATTTAGATTCATAGCTTATAAGTAGTTTGATAAGTTTTCAAAAGCTTAGCTTTTGAAGTAGCTTATTGTGCTTTCTAGCTTAATTGATTTTTGAACTTTTAGAGTAAGTTCTTGAGTTTGCCCCTTAGATCTTTAATTTCAATAAGCTTTCAGTATTTTTAGTTTAAGTAGCTTATCAAAATTAGCTTCTAGTCATCATAAGTTTTCTAAATTAGCTTTTGGTTTTAAAAATAGTGCTTATTTGAGGGTCATGATTGGTTTTAGAGAATGCATAAATGCTTATTGTGTATTTTTCAGCTATTAGTTTTTCCTTAGTACTCATTTCTGTCATAATAAGCTCATTAGGTTAAAATTAGCTTGTTAGTTGCTTAGCTTTTCATTAGGAAAAAACAATTGCCTCCCCTCCTCCTCCCCCTCCCTCGCACTCTACTATATCTAGGAGATTGTGGGTGGGTGTTAGAAGGTTGGGGTCTGCGTGGTGGGTTTTAGTTTAAACAACTTTCAGAATGTCTTATGTGATCAATGAACCTATCTACTAGGTAGCTCCAAGAAAACGCCGTATGGTGTCTTAGGAGCTGCAAGTCAAGATAGACAAGACGGCATTGATTGAACAAAGCATCAAGAGTCCCATCGGGACGGGGCAGCTGCGAGCTGCCTGTTGCTTATTCGCTAACCCGGGAGTGGTGACCCCGGGGAGGCACGCCATACTGACCGATGCGGCTCCATACCCTGGATTGAGGCTTTGGGGAGAAGATTTAAAACAAATAAAATACAACTTCTTCCCTTACCTCCAGGGGAGGTGAGCAGAAGAGAGGGCGGCCCTCGTTCAATCCCCTGTCTGGGTTTGTGTTCAGAGCCGGGGATAACGATGTTATTTGTTGCTCAAATAATCGACGAAATAAGAGCTTTAAAACTGTGTTTTAAAGATGCCCATGTGGGGTACCCTGCAGAGGTTGAAAAAAGACAGAATGTCTGAGGTCAACTTGCTTGATCCTTCTTTTTGTTTCGTTAAAAAGGTCGACCCTTATATCATTTATTTGATTTGCATCAAAAAATGTCGGGTCGTTCAAAATCCACTGTTTTTGTTCGATAATTATTTTTCGGGGAGGATCAACAACAATAAATCCAGAGTAACAATAAGAAAGACAGTAAGACTAAAGCAATAAGTCCCTTCGGTCTCAGGCTTCTTACTACTGTTTACTTAATACGATTAAGCATTTTCTATGCGGGTCACTTCCCTAGTTCAAATGCTCTGAGTTACGCTTTTTGGGGCTGCACTTCAGAGCTTGGAACCGTGACCCCAGAGAAAATCAAGCAATATTAAAGCAATAAACCGTAGGGTCACTTGCTTCTTGCTGCTGTTATAGCTATATTCTTAGCCTTCCATCGCGCTCCTCGCCGAGCAGCGCTCTTCCTGCCCTCGCCCCCCCAAACCCCCCGGCGGGGGGCTTAGCTCTTTGAGTTTTAATCGTAAGCGGGTGGTAGCCGTACGGGCGCCACTCCCCGAGCAGCGCTCCTCCTTTTATGTTCTTTCGCTCCCCCTCGGGAGCAAAAGACCAAGCTTTCAGATTACTAAAATAGCCTGCTATCTCCTAAAATTCCCCTTCCCTGCTTTGCTGAACCAACACACTATCGTGTTACTTACCCGGACCCCCTGTCGGGGGGAACCCTTAAGCCTCCTGTTGCCACGACAAAGAACTATAGCATCTCATAAATAACATAAATAACAACTTTCAGAATGTCTTATGTGATCAATGAACCTATCTACTAGGTAGCTCCAAGAAAACGCCGTATGGTGTCTTAGGAGCTGCAAGTCAAGATAGACAAGACGGCATTGATTGAACAAAGCATCAAGAGTCCCATCGGGACGGGGCAGCTGCGAGCTGCCTGTTGCTTATTCGCTAACCCGGGAGTGGTGACCCCGGGGAGGCACGCCATACTGACCGATGCGGCTCCATACCCTGGATTGAGGCTTTGGGGAGAAGATTTAAAACAAATAAAATACAACTTCTTCCCTTACCTCCAGGGGAGGTGAGCAGAAGAGAGGGCGGCCCTCGTTCAATCCCCTGTCTGGGTTTGTGTTCAGAGCCGGGGATAACGATGTTATTTGTTGCTCAAATAATCGACGAAATAAGAGCTTTAAAACTGTGTTTTAAAGATGCCCATGTGGGGTACCCTGCAGAGGTTGAAAAAAGACAGAATGTCTGAGGTCAACTTGCTTGATCCTTCTTTTTGTTTCGTTAAAAAGGTCGACCCTTATATCATTTATTTGATTTGCATCAAAAAATGTCGGGTCGTTCAAAATCCACTGTTTTTGTTCGATAATTATTTTTCGGGGAGGATCAACAACAATAAATCCAGAGTAACAATAAGAAAGACAGTAAGACTAAAGCAATAAGTCCCTTCGGTCTCAGGCTTCTTACTACTGTTTACTTAATACGATTAAGCATTTTCTATGCGGGTCACTTCCCTAGTTCAAATGCTCTGAGTTACGCTTTTTGGGGCTGCACTTCAGAGCTTGGAACCGTGACCCCAGAGAAAATCAAGCAATATTAAAGCAATAAACCGTAGGGTCACTTGCTTCTTGCTGCTGTTATAGCTATATTCTTAGCCTTCCATCGCGCTCCTCGCCGAGCAGCGCTCTTCCTGCCCTCGCCCCCCCAAACCCCCCGGCGGGGGGCTTAGCTCTTTGAGTTTTAATCGTAAGCGGGTGGTAGCCGTACGGGCGCCACTCCCCGAGCAGCGCTCCTCCTTTTATGTTCTTTCGCTCCCCCTCGGGAGCAAAAGACCAAGCTTTCAGATTACTAAAATAGCCTGCTATCTCCTAAAATTCCCCTTCCCTGCTTTGCTGAACCAACACACTATCGTGTTACTTACCCGGACCCCCTGTCGGGGGGAACCCTTAAGCCTCCTGTTGCCACGACAAAGAACTATAGCATCTCATAAATAACATAAATAACAACTTTCAGAATGTCTTATGTGATCAATGAACCTATCTACTAGGTAGCTCCAAGAAAACGCCGTATGGTGTCTTAGGAGCTGCAAGTCAAGATAGACAAGACGGCATTGATTGAACAAAGCATCAAGAGTCCCATCGGGACGGGGCAGCTGCGAGCTGCCTGTTGCTTATTCGCTAACCCGGGAGTGGTGACCCCGGGGAGGCACGCCATACTGACCGATGCGGCTCCATACCCTGGATTGAGGCTTTGGGGAGAAGATTTAAAACAAATAAAATACAACTTCTTCCCTTACCTCCAGGGGAGGTGAGCAGAAGAGAGGGCGGCCCTCGTTCAATCCCCTGTCTGGGTTTGTGTTCAGAGCCGGGGATAACGATGTTATTTGTTGCTCAAATAATCGACGAAATAAGAGCTTTAAAACTGTGTTTTAAAGATGCCCATGTGGGGTACCCTGCAGAGGTTGAAAAAAGACAGAATGTCTGAGGTCAACTTGCTTGATCCTTCTTTTTGTTTCGTTAAAAAGGTCGACCCTTATATCATTTATTTGATTTGCATCAAAAAATGTCGGGTCGTTCAAAATCCACTGTTTTTGTTCGATAATTATTTTTCGGGGAGGATCAACAACAATAAATCCAGAGTAACAATAAGAAAGACAGTAAGACTAAAGCAATAAGTCCCTTCGGTCTCAGGCTTCTTACTACTGTTTACTTAATACGATTAAGCATTTTCTATGCGGGTCACTTCCCTAGTTCAAATGCTCTGAGTTACGCTTTTTGGGGCTGCACTTCAGAGCTTGGAACCGTGACCCCAGAGAAAATCAAGCAATATTAAAGCAATAAACCGTAGGGTCACTTGCTTCTTGCTGCTGTTATAGCTATATTCTTAGCCTTCCATCGCGCTCCTCGCCGAGCAGCGCTCTTCCTGCCCTCGCCCCCCCAAACCCCCCGGCGGGGGGCTTAGCTCTTTGAGTTTTAATCGTAAGCGGGTGGTAGCCGTACGGGCGCCACTCCCCGAGCAGCGCTCCTCCTTTTATGTTCTTTCGCTCCCCCTCGGGAGCAAAAGACCAAGCTTTCAGATTACTAAAATAGCCTGCTATCTCCTAAAATTCCCCTTCCCTGCTTTGCTGAACCAACACACTATCGTGTTACTTACCCGGACCCCCTGTCGGGGGGAACCCTTAAGCCTCCTGTTGCCACGACAAAGAACTATAGCATCTCATAAATAACATAAATAACAACTTTCAGAATGTCTTATGTGATCAATGAACCTATCTACTAGGTAGCTCCAAGAAAACGCCGTATGGTGTCGTCTTCGAATTCAGGTTCTCTTCTAAGTAACACGGTTACTAACCTGAAGGAATACTTAAAGGGTATTACTACCAGAAGTGGTATTGCCTATCAAGGACCTATGATTCCTACTTCTTCTCCTAAAGTAGTAGAACGTAGAACCGAGGTGACAAAGGACACAATTTTTCCTACTAATAACGGAATTACCGAAGACGTCCAACCTCCGGTTGTCTCAGTTGAAAACCAAAATCTAGTTTCTAAGCCAGTTGATGCTCCAGTTAGTGCACCGATGCCTAACCAGAAACCGTCAATTCCTTATCCTTCAAGGCGAAATGATGAGAAGCGCCGTGAAAACGCTAACGAACAAAAAGAGAAATTCTATGAAATCTTTAAAGATATGAGTTTCGAAATTAGTTTCATGGATGCTTTGACTCTAATGCCCAAGTTTGCTTTAACTCTTAAAACCTTAATTAGAAATAAAGAAAAGCTTAGTGAGATGGCTAGAACCCCTTTGAACGAACATTGCTTGGTGGTCATACTTAACAAGTTACCCAAAAAACTTGGTGACCCCGGCAGATTCCTTATTCCATGTAAATTTCCTGGAATGGATGAGTGCTTAGCCTTGGCCGATCTTGGCGCAAGCATAAATCTCATGCCATTTTCCGTGTGGAAAAAGCTTAACCTTCCAAACCTGACTCCGACGTGCATGACACTAGAACTAGCGGACCGTTTGATCTCCCGACCAATCGGTATTGCTAAAGATGTCAACGTTAAAGTTGGTGTATTCCAGTTTCCAGCCGACTTCGTGGTAGTAGATTTTGAACCAGACCCTCGAGTACCTCTAATTCTCGGGAGGTGTTTTCTTAAGACTAGTCGTGCTTTGATAGATGTGTACGAATATGAATTGACCCTTCGAGTGGACAATGAGGCCATTACTTATAATCTTGATCAAACTTCGAGATACTCGGTTAATTATAATGATATGACGGCGAATCGAATCGACGTTGTTGAATTAGCTTGTGAAGAGTATTCTCAGGAAGTTCTAGGATTTTCAGACGTGATCGCCAGTGGCAATCCCACTCCCGGATATGACCCGATAGTTTCAAATTCTTCTCCGACTCTCACTCCTTTCGGGGATAGTGATTTTCTACTTCTAGAAGAAGCTGATGCTTTTCTTGCTCTAGCCGACGATCCAACTTCACCGGAAGTTGATGAATCCTATTATGACCCAGAAGGGGACATTCTTATTCTTGAAGCACTCCTTAATAGTGATCCTTCACCACCTCCGAACCAAGGAAATTATTTGCCAGAAATAAAAAAGGAACTTAAACTGTGTGAAGCCAAAACTGCCAAATCTTCAATTGATGAACCTCCAGAGGTCGAACTTAAGGACTTACCGCCTCATCTCGAATATGCATTTTTGGAAGACAACAACAAGTTGCCAGTCATAATTGCCAAAGATTTGAGTATCGATGAAAAGACCGCTCTCATAAAGGTTCTAAAGTCCCGAAAGCAAGCAATTGCTTGGAAACTTTCCGACATAAAGGGTATTAACCCGGAATTTTGTTCTCATAAAATTCTAATGGAAGAGGACTATGAACCAGCGGTCCAACATCAGAGAAGGGTTAATCCAAAGATCCATGATGTCATTAAGAAAGAGGTTGAAAAACTTCTTGACGCTGGATTGATCTACCCAATCTCGGATAGTCCTTGGGTGAGCCCAGTGCACTGTGTGCCAAAGAAAGGAGGAATGACCATAGTGACCAATGATGAAAATGAATTAGTACCAACAAGACTTGTAACAGGATGGAGAGTATGTATTGATTATCGTAAGTTGAACGAAGCTACCCGGAAAGACCACTTCCCTTTGCCGTTTATGGATCAAATGCTTGAGAGACTCGCAGGAAATGAATACTATTGTTTCCTTGATGGTTTCTCAGGTTATTTTCAAATACCAATCGATCCGAAAGATCAGGAAAAGACCACATTCACCTGCCCATACGGAACGTTTGCTTACCGCCGCATGCCTTTTGGCTTATGCAATGCACCAGGCACGTTCCAGAGGTGTATGATGGCTATTTTCCATGATATGATTGAAAAGACAATGGAAGTTTTCATGGATGACTTTTCAGTTTTCGGAAATTCTTTCTCAACGTGCCTTTCCAATTTAGAAAAGATGCTTAAACGGTGTGAAGACACTAATTTAGCTCTAAATTGGGAAAAAAGCCATTTTATGGTGAAAGAAGGCATCGTACTTGGACATAAAATTTCAAAGAAAGGAATAGAAGTCGACAAAGCCAAAATAGACGTCATTGCTAAATTACCTCACCCAACTACCGTCAAAGGTATTAGGAGTTTTCTCGGACATGCAGGTTTTTACCGTAGATTTATCAAGGACTTTTCAAAGATTTCTCGACCCATGACTCATCTCCTTGAGAAAAACACTCCTTTTATTTTCTCAGAGGAATGCATTCAAGCTTTTCAGACCTTAAAGAAGAAATTAACCGAAGCTCCAATTCTGATTGCCCCCAACTAGGACCAACCCTTTGAGCTTATGTGCGATGCAAGCGACTATGCCATAGGTGCGGTTCTGGGGCAACGAATTAAGAAACACTTTAGGCCTATACATTATGCAAGCAAAACAATGACCGAGGCGGAATCGAACTACACCACAACAGAAAAGGAAATGTTGGCTGTGGTGTACGCTTTCGAAAAATTCCGGTCATACCTCATCATGAATAAAAGCATAGTGTATACGGACCATTCCGCCCTTAAGTACCTATTTGCTAAGAAAGATGCCAAAGCAAGATTGCTAAGATGGGTTCTCCTTCTTCAGGAATTCGATTTTAAAGTAATTGATACGAAGGGAGCTGAGAACTACGCAGCCGATCATCTTTCCCGATTAGAAAACCCATATGAAAATGTTTTCGATCCAAAGGAAATAAACAAAAATTTTCCTCTCGAAACACTTAATATGGTGACTTCTCGTGGTAACCAAAGTACCCCGTGGTTTGCCGATTATGCAAATTACCACGCGGGGAATTTCATTGTCAAAGGAATGTCAACTCAGCAGAAAAACAAATTTTTCAAAGATGTCAAACACTATTTTTGGGACGACCCTTTTCTATTCAAAACCTGTGCGGATCAAGTGATCCGGCGATGTGTTTCAGGCCAAGAAGCTGTCGACATCCTCACAGCTTGCCATAGTGGACCCACCGGGGGACATTACGGTGCCAACTACACCGCCAAAAAGGTTTTTGACTCTGGTTTCTATTGGCCCACAATCTACAAAGATGCCCATGAGTTAGTCAAAAAATGTGACTCATGCTAGCGTTAGGGAAAAATTTCACAACGAGATAAGATGCCACAAAATTCCATCCAAGTGTGTGAAATCTTTGATGTCTGACGCATAGACTTTATAGGACCATTTCTGTCATCAAGAGGAAATAAGTACATACTCGTAGCTGTTGATTATCTTTCAAAATGGGTCGAAGCTAAGGCGCTCCCCACAAATGATGCTAGGGTTGTAGTTAAGTTTTTGAAATCTCTGTTTGCCCGATTTGGAACACCAAGAGCTATTATAAGTGACTCGCGCGAACTCACCCCTTAAATATGTAAACAAATACAAACATGTATAAATACACAACAAGGGACGAAATCATGCGAGAGCAATGAAAACCGGAAGCAGTATAGAGTGTTCCCGGGTCGTTATGTCCCAACGAGGCTAGAGATGGAAGATCGAGAGATGATTGATAATTGATGTTTGAAAATGACAAGGATGTGATTGGGAACTAAACTTAAGGAGCAAATGCACATAAAAATAAGCAAAGAAAAAGCTGGCACAAGAATAAAAACTAGAAATGGTAAAAACACTTAAAACTTTTACACTAAAACACAAATAAGCTCAAATAAAACATGTAACTTCGATCTTAAAAACCCGCGATGTGAATCACAGGTGAAGATTCAGCTGAATGAACTTAGATGAGCTTCGTGTTCAAGCTTATGAGAATTCTTTGATTTATAAGAGAAGACGGAAGAAGCTTCACAGACTCCAAAGATAGCAATAAACCGCATTTTCAATGTGTGTGATGAGTCTTGCTTTTAAACTCTCGTCTAAAGATAATTCTTAGGAAAGCTTAAAACTCGTTTGGTCCAGGACCTTTATCCATCACCAAAGTTTTTCCAATACGGTACTATGAGTTTTATCTCACCTGATGTCAAACTCGTAAGGTGAATGATCATCGTGTGAAGCATTACTTCGGAGGGGACTTTACCTACAAAGGTAGTTTAGGAATCCACCTCTCCCTAAGGACGGATGTATTCAGGGATCGAGTCAAGCTATGTGCTCGGTTTCCAAAAAAAAACATAAGCGCTTAGTGGGAGGCACCCACATGGCTTATCCATTTTCTTTTTTCTTTCTAGCTTCTAATATGTTGTGAGGAGGCTTGTACTCTTCCGTTCTTTGTGTTTGTTGTTTGTACTTGTGATTGTTTGCAGGATTGACCCAAATTTTCTGAAGACTCTCGTGTTCGGTGTTTTGTCCGGTCACTCGGAGATTCCTGGCCTTGTTGCCATTAGTTTTGGGGAAAATCGATTATCCTAAAGATTATTATCGACTAACATTTATCTTTTAGCACACTTGATAAACGGCTAAAGATTTTTGTGATACTTTCTTCATGTTTTAGTTATGCATTCGACCTTTTTGAGTTCTAGTATGGGGTTTTTAAGTCTTAGGCTAGGAAACATTGAGGACAATGTTTGATTTTAGTATGGGGTAGTATATCTTCGATATTATCTTGCCTACTTTTACCCGTTGTTCTCACGTACCCCGTTTTTCCCACCAAAATTTTCAAAAATATGAAAAAATTTAAAAAATTTCAAAAATAAAATAAGTGTTTTTGTCACAATTTTGACTTTCTTGCTGGGTAGAATAAGAGTAAATTTTGACCCGATCGAGCGTGTTGAGCTCTAGCTTGTTCCTTAACCTTTTAGGCTAAGCGTTCGCGATTTTTGCGAAGAACAAAAAATGATAGAGTTAGGTATGGGTAGGATGCTAAACAAAGATTATTTGGAAATCTTAAGAGCTCATGTATGTAACTTGTTGCTTTTTCTCCCATAAGCTTCTAACCGGATTAATATACGTGCTGTTTTTGGAAATTAAACTTAAATCAACAATTTTTATGTAATATATTAGCAAAAAATTTTAAGTCTTAGTTTAAATTTATACTTGAATTTTTCAAATAAGAAGTCTTTTTATAATAAATTAAATACCAAAAAAATAAAAATAAAAATTAAATAATGATTTAAAATGATAAAAAATAAATTAAATAATTAATAGCTGGTGGGCTTGATAAATCTAGTTTACTTTCCTCTTGCCGGCTCACAACCGATGGTAGTCTTCTAGAAAGCCCATAGTAAGATAAAGGTCGAGAGGTTTGGAGACTGATAAAAGTTTGCTGCATCTTGCCGGCTCACAACCGATGTTGCAGCCTTCTAAAAGGTCGAGGGTTACAATTGCATAAATATCTAAATAATTAAGTGTGAATTAATAAATTTACTTCTTTTTGTTAAATTCAAATATGCTTTTGCACTTTGACTATTCTATTTTATAAGCTATATCCAGGAAACCTAAGAGTTTTTGAAACCTAAGGTCCGTGAGTCCTGATACTAGTCTCTGTGGGGTGTCAAAAGCCTGGTCACTTAGCCGTAAGCTTGGGATGTGCCGAGACGAAAGTCACTACATGGGATGATCTCGCCTTTAAACTCATTATTCTAAGGTGGAACGTAAAGCATAGTATGTTGCAAAAAGTTAATCCATGGTTGAAATTCATAATAGCACACTCACTTAAGATATAATAAATGTCGGGAGTAAAAAGTCCACAAGTTGCAAATATGAGTAGTGTTAGCATCCTTACTCTTATTTAGTTGTGATTTTGTTTTAAGCTTGGTTTGGATAAGTGAAAAGTCGGGAACGATGAATTTATCCTTTTTGGGGCATTCTCGGAATCGAAATGCATCTTGTTCTATGATCCCTAACAGTTATGGAAATAACGAAAGTCGAAATAATCTCAATTGTATTATTAATATAAAAAAAATGGAAAAGTTTTAGAAAAATGGGGAAAAGAGGTGTTTTATAACTTGTGATCTCTTAATTTTTCCCGCAAAAATCTTTGCTACTTTTCAAAAGCTTAGTTGGGAAAGTTTTAAGGTATTTGGTTATAAGGCATATAACATTACGTGAGGACACGAAATCGCTTAGTTTGGAGAATTTTGATATGTGTGAAAACACATATCCATTTTATATCAAAATAGGCCCTAAAAAGACAAAATTGTGCTTTAAATGCTTGAATACTGTTTGTTTTGTCTTTATGATTATGTAGGTGAGGATATTACAAAAATCTAAAGAAAACGGTTAAAACCGGGCAAAAACGAACACGGGAACAGAAGAGCACGCAAAGAGCCGAGAGAAAGCTATCAAAAATCAAGAATGGTCAACACAAGTCAACCTTTGGTCAACTTAAGTCAAACCACAAAAAGACAAAACTCTAAATTTTTCCAAATTAGTCCCTCATTAATTCCAAAATTACAAAAATAATCCCTAAAAACCTAATGGTGTTAACTCTTATAACTAAAAGAGTTAACACCCGTTACATTCTTTATAAACAAAACCAAGCCCGTGGCCCAAAATCTTTAATAAAGCCCAAATCCTATTATGACCCGGGTCAAGCAGTCAAACACCTCCCTAAAACGTTTACAGTTTAAAAAAGGCGTGAGAGTCTATTTTTACTGTTCATTTTCTTCTTCGCGTTTAACCTGCGTGAAATCAAGGGGCAAATCACAATTGGACACGGGGAAATCTAATACAAGTGATAAGGATCATAGTGGCAGGGTAAAAACGTCATCAAACGCATCTTATTGGTCAAGCCCATCAAGTAAGGATCGTGGATAGTAAAGAAAGCACAAGAGGAAGGGATTTTTACACCCAAGTTACTCACAAAATAAGAACAACCTGTCACAATCACGGATTGCCACGTTGGTAATCCGTGTGCCCTTCAATCTAATCCAACGGCTCTAAATGATGATCCAGTGATTGGAGGGAATGAAAGGACAAGATGATTGGGAGCGTGTAACTGAATTTGGACCTAGAAGCTTCAGAAGGATGCTATAAATAGTCTCATTCCTCACACACATGAGATATCTTTTTCCTGTATTTTTTTTAGCTAAATTATTTTACTTAGTTTTTAGTTAAAATGTATTTTTACTTTTTAAATCTCTTGTAATCTGTTTTTCTTAAGCATTGTAATCAATTTCAAGTATAAATGAAATCAAATTTAAGTTTACACAATCTACTTTTACCTTAAAACTTTTATAGAACTCAAATGTTGTTGCTACTGTTTGATAAGCTCTCAATAAGCTCTTATAAGTCTCTAAGCTTGTAATTGAGTTCAATTAGTCACTTAATCTACTAAAACTCTAAAAAACAGCTTAATACCTTGGCTTATTGGATTTTGCGCTTTTGGAAGATGAGATAAACATGGAAGAGCTCATATGGACTTTTACTGGCTTATTCTCAATAAGCCAGAGCTTGTAGATAACTCAATTGAGCCTTTGTTGCCTTTGTTTAGCTAAGGTTTATGTAAGTTTTCTCTTTATATTTTTGTCTCTAGTTTCCAGCTTATTAATTGCTTAATTTAGCTTATTTATTGCTTATTTTTTATTAATATTGTCTCTTTGTGCTTATTTGATTATGTTTTACCATCTGTTTTTAGTTTTTGAAGTATAGATTCTAGTTTTACTTAATTTGTCTTAACAATTCATAAAATCCAAAAATAGTATAATAGTTTTTAGCTTATTGGTTTTGGCTTATTGATATATGTTTATTTAGGTTGTTATAAGCTGTGTGTAACCTGGTAATTGAGTTTTAAGTTTCAAATCTTAATTTCAAAAGCTTAAATAGAATTTTCTATGTTTAAAGGAGTGTTTGGTTTAGTATAGTTTGACCTAAAAAAGTCAAAGTCATTTGGTGTTTATACTTTGGTCAGCTTGGATTTCATAATTAATGAAGTTTTGATAAGGTTTGTAGGTTTAGTTTGTTCTTATAATCATTTTGTGGTGCATAGTGTCTTATCCTGCACCAGGGGAGTTTGTTTTTAAAGGCTAGATTAAGAATTTTTGATCCAAGCTTCATTGAGCTTGGTTTTTGTTTGTGTTGTGTTCATTCACACTCATTTGGAGTGTGCAATGCATTCTTGACCATTAACGTCAACTGCATTTGGGTTTTACCCATTTTAGCTAAGTGCATCAGATAGGTACTGCAGTAAGTACTGTAGTCCTTTTGGATCAAAATTAGGTTATCTTTAGTAGATTTTAAGCTTGGAAATTCAGTAGGCTTTTAGTTTGCATATTAGTTAAATTAAATTAAAA
>BQNB010152937.1:0-10894 GCA_026074375.1 Tanacetum coccineum
ACCAACTAACTATGGTGTACTATTCGACTTTAATCAGTCGACTATGCTATGTAACTATCTAGATAACTAACTACGGTGTACACACACACCTTTACTACTCGACTCTCATCAGTCGATGTTTCTATGGATATCTTTTTCTAAATGCCTGGACCTCCTTTTATAGCATAAGGAGTCCTAGGCTTACAAGGAAACTAATTAATATATTAATGAGAGAATCAATTAATTATCTTCTCATTAATATTCATTCTTATCTTATTTTTACCAAATCTTTATTTCCTTCTACATCTTGTAGAACTTCATGATGACAGTTTTGGTCCTTCTTGTTTCATTCTTTTATTCACTTTGTCTCATCAAATCCAGAATCCCAACAATCTTCCCCTATTTGATGATGACAAAACAAACAAAATCTTCAATGCTTCCCCTTGACTTAAGTTAAGAATTAGAATCCTTGAGTATGTCACCACACATAATAAGCTGTAAATCATATCTCTGTAGTCTTCATCCCCTTTTTGTAATCATCCAATAGGGGTCTTCTATAGAAATGCAACTTGGATCATAACAGCTACAAACCATATACCACAACTACTAATCCAGCCTTCCAATACTCAAAATACCCTCTACGAAGCATAATATGGAAAATAGCTTTGAGCAGTAGAAATATAAACTAGCAATAGTAATAAATGACTAGCAGTAGTAACGAAACACTTCCCCTCAAGTGGTGCATGTAGATGGTTAAACATGTTAACAATAAGCTTCCCCTGAAACCCATATGTTTACCATCTCTTGAATCTCAAACTCTGTAGGCTCTATGTAGTGATTACTGATGAAGAAAACTGAGTATAACGAATTTGATAAAGAAGTAGAATCTCCCAAACTTGTGTCTTATGTCTTGCACTATCCACGTGACGTCGAACTCATACCAAGACCAAAATATAAGTAGATCGCAATCTCTTGACAAAATCCTCATCTATATGAGACACTGAGCACTACAACGTAACTCCTTTAAGTGATAGCAAATGTGAGCATTAAGCACCATAAGTTAGATCACACACCTTTGCTAGATTTTGACAAGTCTTCGTCACACCATTTAAGCACGAACAAGTTACCTCCTGCTAAAAGGTATGATAAGAACACGCATCTGTGAAACTCAACTACAATATCAAATAAGTGATAATCAATCGTCTTCGTAATCACCTCTTCAAATAATCTCCAAAAACGAGCCTTTTAAATGTTTAAGAACATTTAAAAATCAATCCGTTAACTTCCCCTTAAACGAAGCATTCGAGATCCAAATCCATCCAAAAACCAAAATTCATGTATTACCCGATATCTGATAAAGCAAGCAGTACGTTCTAAGATATCAGATAACACTAGCGGTACTTTCACAAACAGCAGCGGTACTTTGATCTTTTCAGCGGTACTTTCATTTACCTCAGCAGTACCTTCATTTACTTGAGCAGTACCTTCATTTACTTGAGCAGTACCTTCATATACCTCAGCAGTACTTAGATTTGCTCCAGCAGTACTTTCATATTCTTGAGCAGTACCTTCAAGAACTTCATCAGTACCTTCATGAACTTTAGCAGTACCTTTGGCAATATGAATTCACAAAGCTAGGCAGTACAAACTTGAAACCCTTGATACATTGATGAACGTACAGCATGCTTCTCCTTGACATCCAAGTAAATCGAACATCATACATACATTCCTGTTTAGCACCATGCGACTATCCATTGTTTTACCTTACAAAGGGCGATCCAAAACCCTTCTTTTTCTGCAACCAATTCGTCATAATCATAAACTTTTTATCAAACTATCTTGGGACATCGCTCTGGTCAGATTGTAGATATATATGTGTAAACCTCCGTTCAAAATTTCGAGACCGATCCAACGGTTAACGAATGAGGTCACAATTTATGGGTTGACCAAGGTGAGATGACAGAATGACCTTAAGTGTTGGGGGAGGGATGGTGGGGACGTAATTGTTGGGGGAATTGAAATGTGTGGGGGTGGTTTATATGATGGGAATTAGGGAAATAATTGGGGTGGGGACCCCATGCGTAGATATGATGGGTTGTGAAGGGACTTTTTGTTTAGGGGGGGTGACATGGGTTGGTTGATGGTTAATGAATAAAATGGGGATGTGTGGACAAGAGTGAAGGGGGGGGTGGGTAGTGGGAAGGAGAAATTGGGAGTGAGTAAGTGTTAAAAAGAATGGGATTTGGTGGGATTGGTGTATAATGGGGGAATGGTGACCGGGGACACGCCTGGGAGAGGATTTTAAAACCAGCTGCCCATAAAGTAACGAACATAAAAACCAAACGGATTTTAGGTTACTTCTTATTCTTCGAGCCCAAAAAACCTTGAATCCGAGATATTCAAAGAGCAACCCGCTCGATACCCATATGAAAATCGTTTACCCCATCTAGATAGTTTTTTAACAGATAATAATGAATCACAGCGGAATAAATAAGAAAGCAATATTATCAAACCAGGTTTTCCATTGAAACGATTCCTTATAATACCCCAACCTATAACATGGGGCTACACCAACTACTATGTTGTACTAACTAACTAGCAACTAATATACAAAGCACACACACGTTGTAATCAGACTCTCATTGGAGAAGTCTGTGTTTTCTATGGATGGATTTTATTAAATCTCTACGACCCTAGGATCTCTTTTATATACTAGAGATTCCTGGTTTACAAGAAATCCTAATTAACATAAGAAGTCCTTATCTTTTGCACGTTAACGTATTTTTCAAGGAAGCTTATTGTTAAAATGTTTAACCATCTACATGCACCACTTGAGGGGAAGAGTTTTGTTACTACTGCTGATCTTTATTACTACTGCTAGTTTATATTTCTACTGCTTAGATTCATTTTTCTTAATTGTGCGTCATGGAGGGCAATTTGAGTCATTGGAAGAATGGATTAGTAGTTGTGGTATATGATTTGTAGCTGTTATGATCCAAGTTGCTTATCTACTGAAGGCCCCTATTGGATGATTACAAAAAGGGGAAGAAGATTACAAGTTTAATGATTTGCGTCTTATTATGTGTGGTGGCATGATCATAAGTTAAGGGGAAGTAAGATTTTGTTTCATTCAGGGAGATGATTACATCTCAACTTCTCTATTTAAGGGGAAGTTCGTACACGACTTTATTTGTTTTGTCATCATCAAATAGGGGAAGATTGTTGGGAATTATACATTCCTGTATAATTAATTTGATGAGACAAAGTAAATACAAGAATGAAACAAGAATCAAACAAGAAGGAAAAGATGGAAGATTTTGAAGATTCTAGAAGATCTCCTTATAAAGATAAAAGATATCAAAAGATCGAGTTTAATATTTAAATGATTTATTTATCTTATACTTATCTTCTTGTGTAAGTCTTGTAAACCCTATATATAAAGGGTATTAGGCGTCTGGTGGAATTCATTCCAGAAAAATAGAGCTATCCAATGAGAGTGTATAGAAAAACACGTGTGTTGTGTAACACGTTAGTTAGTAGTTAGATTAATAATTAGTTAGTTAGTAGCTCCAAGGTATAGAATTAGGGCAAGGTGGAAACGTATGAGAATAAAAACCTTGTTTGATAATATATTGTTGTTAGGATTCTTGATTTGATGAGACAAAATGAATAAAAGAATGAAACAAAAGGATCAAAGTCGTCATTATAAAACTCTACAAGCTAGTGGAGAAATATGAAGACTTAGTCAAATATTCTACAGGATAATGATTAGGAAACATATTAATGTGATTTAATGTAATTTAAATAGTTTCCTTATCTATTGATTTACTTCCTTTGTATGTCATGATCTCTCTCTATATAAAGAGATCATAGACATATGGTTTAGATATCCATCAATAGAAAACTAGAGCTCTCCCAATAAGAGTCTAGATAGTTACATAGCATAGTCGACTGATTAAAGTCGAATAGTACACCATAGTTAGTTGGGGGGTAATAGGAAACGTTCAATAAATAAAACCTTATGATAACTTTGATTGTGTTCTTTATTATTCCACTACGTGTTATCAATCATTGTTATTGTTCATCCTAGATACAAAGATCAAATCAATCTTGAGCTAAAACGATCTTATCAGCTAGCAATTAGAAAGTTAAACCTGCTAACATCAAAAGCCTTTGTGAGAAGATCTGTAACATTGTGGTCAGTGTAAATCTTGATCACTTGAATCAACTTCTTCTCAAAAGAATCTTTGATGAAATGGTGCCTTATCTTTATGTGCTTGGTTTTAGAGTGAAATATTGGATTCTTCACAATACAAATGGTGCTTTCATTATCATTGTAAATCTTGGTGTTCATGAAATTGAAGCCATAGTCAAGCATTTGATTTTGGATCCATAACACCTGTCCACAGCAGTTAGCAGCAGCAACATACTCTGCTTCAGTTGTTGAGTTAGCTACTATAGTCTGCTTCTTACATTGCCATGAAATCAACCTCTTGTCAAGAAATTGACAACCTCCTGTTGTGGATTTCTTGTCAAGGCTAGCTCCAGCATAATTACTATCAAAAAATGCTTCCAAGTTAAATGGCGAATCTCTAGGATACCAAAGGCCCAATTTAGGTTGACCTTTTAAGTATCTAAAGATCCTTTTCACAACATGAAGATATGGCATTTTAGGAGTAACTTGGAACCTTGCACAAGCACAAACAACAAACATTATATTTGGCCTAGAAGTTGTTAAGTACATTAATGATCTAATCATCGATCTGTATAAATGTACATCCACACTATTAGCTTCTTCATCCTTGACCAATGCTTTATTAGGTTCCATGGGAGTGCTTGCTGTCTTTACAGTGGCAAAATTAAACTTCTTCAATATGTCAGCTACATATTTGTCTTAGCTAATGAAGATTTCATCTTTCTTCTGTTGTACTTGTAACCCTAAGAAGAAAGTGAGTTCCCCTATAGAACTCATCTGGAATATCTTGTGCATCAAACCTTCAAACTCATCACATAGGGACTTTTTAGTTGACCCAAAGATGATATCATCAACATACACCTATACTAACAGGATATCATCTTTGTCCTTCTTGATGAACATAGTCTTGTCTATAATGCCTCTTCTAAATCCATTTTCAATTAAGTAGGTAGACAAGGTCTCATACCAGGCTCTAGGAGCTTGATGTGGACCATATAAAGCTTTTTCTACCTTATACACTTTGTCAGGGAACTGTGGATCTTCAAAACCAAGAGGTTGACACACATAAACCTCCTCTTTAATAATACCATATAAGAAGGCACTCTTTACATCCATCTGGTATACAATAAATCCCATAAATGATGCATAGGCCAAACAATAACCTGATTGCTTCTATCCTAGCAACAGGAGCAAAAACCTTATCATAATCAATTCCTTCTTCTTGGGTATAACCTTGTGCAACTAGTTTTTCCTTGTTTCTCACTACAATTCCTCTCTCATCTTTCTTGTTTCTAAAGACCCATTTGGTTCCAATGGCCCTCTGGCCATTAGGTAGATTAACCAGTGTCCAAACCTTCTGAAGTTGAAATTGCAGAAGCTCTTCATGCATTGCTTCTATCCAACTTGGATCTTCCAGAGCTTGAATCACTTTTTTGGGTTCCATTTGAGAGAAAAAACAAGCAAATAAGCAGTTCTGATAATCTTTGTGATTTGTTCTCCTTTGCTTATTAATTTAACATACCATAGCATGTTCATCAGTAATCTTGGTCATTCTCCTTGTTTGAATAGATGAATTAAAGTCTCTAATGATCTGGTCTTTAGGATGATCCTTGTCAATTCTGGTTGTGGGAATATGACTGACATTTATGGTTGTTTCCAAGTTGTTGAGGTCAGCCTCTACACCCACATCTTCATCATAATAAGCATTACTAAAAATTCCAGTATCATCCATTGGAGTCACATTTGAAATAGGTAGAAGTGTAAATGCATTTTTGAAAGGAGAAAATCTTTCAAATAGATGTTCCTCAAATGCATTAGAAGCTTCAGCAACATTAACTGGTGATGATGAATCATCATTAGTAAAAAATGGTCCAGCAGCACTAACAAGTATACTAACAGTATTAATACTATTAGTGCAGTTAGGATGTACAGTCTGCTTTTCTTGTTGAGGTAGCCTTTCAAACTCACTTCTTGTGGCTTGATCATCCTTCCCATCTTTATCTGAAGCTCCATTTTCATCTATTTCAATAGGCTTCTCTTCAGCATCTTCTTTACTAACCTTAGGATCTTGAGAGATGAATGGATTAGTTGTGCAAATAGGTATTAGGATATTGTAACACCCCTATAAAATCACAACACGCAGCGGAATACCACTTTGGGGTGCTACTTCATAGTATAAAGTACAATTTACAGAAAACGACCTCAAAAGAGACGTTAATAAAATGTCACATTCGATTAAAATTTCAGAGTAAAATCATGTCCCAATAATTTATAATTTAACAAGATTACAAGATTTCAAACGTGAATCATTTTGTATATTTGAAGTTAAAAAGTTATCGAATGTGAAGAAAACTGAGTCCTTTAGTTTTGTTGATATCCACGTGTCTCGAATGCTCCCAAAGCTCAGCTAACAAGATATAACCTGAGAAAATACATGCAAAAACGTCAACAATAATGTTGGTGAATTCATGGGTTTAGGTAAAAACAGTATTGAAATAAATCAAGTAATATTTCAGTAAGAAAAGTAGCGTTACAACATTTAAAAGAATTGTTGTCGAAATCCAAGTAGTAATTTAATAAATCAAGTATGCTTAGTAGTGGACCACAAGGTATAAGATCAACCAACGACAATGCAACGAATGCAGTGTCAAGTACAGAATTATCGCATTGAGCTCGTGACAACCGATCCCTTAGACGAGAAAATATAGTTTACCCCAATAGATTAGGTATTATTGCTATATACATACTTCTCAGAGTAATATATCCGTTGAAAAGTGGGTGTTCCAAAAGGATACAAACCCCGGACGGGGAGTTACCCCATAGTACTATTTATTATACTAGCGTCTACCCATCACAGGTAGTTAACGGTTCACGATATTAGGGTCTTTAGCAATAGGTACTCTTACGATAATTCACAATAACGGGTCAAGAATACCCTTCAAGCACTTGTGTCCAATTTAAAACAGGTATATGTTCAAAACTCACGGTTTTGTAACTAAATAACAATGCTTTCAAATAATTTAGTAAGCAATTTAAGCTTTAATAAAGTCAATGGTAAACAACCATGTATCAAACATATATTAGAAATCATGTGAAAAGCAAGTAAAATCTTTAGTAAAAACATTCTTGTAACGCTTATGAAATTGGAATCAATAATTTTGCTTAGTAAAACAAGCATGTATTCTCACCCCAAAAATAGTTATGGAAACCATTAAAGAAGAAAAGATGGGGCTATGAACTTACCAAGGAGTATGAAGACCAGAAGTGATATGGATCTTCGGACGATCGAGAAGCTTCTAAGCACAACCTAAAAGATGTGACACGGCTTAGAATGATAAAGATGATCCATACGTAAAAATAAATCGAATGATCACGAGATATGTTTCTGAGATATGCATGACATTGCATTATAACTTAACCGAAGTATTTTTATTCCCAAATTGGTATACAACCTTCACTTATACTACATTAAGTGTCTACTAAGTCTCGCTTAGCGATTCTTATCTTATTACTATGTGGCCGCACTTTTATTTCTCAAGAAAAGGCGTAAAACTATGTTGTTGAATTTTTAGTCAACTTTACAAGACCATATCTCTTAACCTATAAAAGATACAAGGATGGGGCTTTCACCTTTAGAAAGATACTTAAGTCTAGTTTCCATAACATTAGGCCTTTAATCAAACCATTTACCAATCCACGGGAAATGAGTTTTTACTAATCATAACTCAAAACAGAATGTTCGCTGAATTTCTAACGCTTACAGTTTTGGCCATAAATCCTATTCTATAATAGAAATCAAGTTGAATCCAAAGAGAGATTAAAGCTTATGATGTATAGTATTTAACCATGTTTTAAAAACCCAACACTTTAGTGCAAAAATCGGGAGTTAAATCCCTTTTTTAAACAGTAGTTCATAACTGACTAGTTTTCGTAAATCGGTCATATCTCACTCATCCGGAGGAGATATGGCTCTATCCAATTCGATACATGTACCTTGAACTTATTTCACAACCCATAAAATAAATCAGACCTTATTAGGTCAAAAGTTTACTGTAATTAACCCATTTATACTGCTGGTCTGTAGCAGTCCCAAGTTTTCCTACCAAACACTAATTTGATGTATTTTCCAAACCGTAATAGCTATTAAAATGAATCAACTTGAAGAAGTTAGTTTAAGATGTATACTACTGAGATTATCTTTCCTATCCTACATTTTAGAGTATTAACCTGGAGTTTAACTCGTTTTTCAAACGATGTTCCAGATTTGACTAGCAATCGTAAAACGGCCATAACTTCCTCATCCGGAGGAGTTGATAAACCATCCAATTCGCTGTACGTAACTTAGTCTTATACCTATCCAACCATGTAATTTTAAAGTTGGCTCTAAGTCAAAAATTATTGGGAAAAGCCACGTTTTGCTACTGACCTCAAAATAGACCCTAAAACTACTTCAAAACCCTTCCAAAACTTAACCAAATCATGATCTATTTAATTGCAATGGGATAATACATATCAATAACATATCTCAATACATCAAAACTTGATGTTCATGATCAAACCAAGATCAATGAAACTATGAACATGCACCCTTATAAAGAGGAAAATCAAACACATGCACTCAACAAAAAATTAAATTAACATAAAAGGGTTTTGAAAAACACTTACAATCATAATAGAGACCAAAAAAGAGATTAAAATCTTTTCTTCCTTTCTTTTTCCTTGTTTAGCCGAATCCAAACAACCTCAAAACCAAACTCTAATTTATTTTTGCTACACCAAATCTTGTAAAAACCTTTATATATAAACCCTAATTGCTTCCATTTATCTTCAATTTGATCAAACCCTAAAAATCAAATATTAATAAATATTAAGAATTTCACAATCAATCATGCATGGTTGATTTTATGAGAAAGGAAAAATAAGGGTTTGTATAGGGATGATTTGAGATGGAATGGAAGTGATTTGGAAGATTTTTGGTGGTGGTGTGTGTTTGGTTTTTTTGCTCGACGAAACACAGAGAGGGGAGGAAGAGATAGACCGAATTTTGTTAAGTGGGTTTATGTGTGTGTTTTTTTTTCAGTTTATATAAAAAAATATAAGGAGTGGGCTATTTATTGGAGATCCATTAATAGAATATTTCCTAAAAAAAATATAGAGGGTGCGTTTGTTTGAGCTTATAACCGGCCCCCTTCTATGAGAGTGGGCTTGGTTGGGCTTTTTGTTTGGTAATCTTTGTATCACATTGTTTTCGGGCCCAATAACCTATTTAACTCGTTATTTGTTGTAAAATCACAATTTTTGACACTGTTTTGGCTAAACACGAATAAAAGATGAAAAATAATAAGAATAAATTAAGCGAGCTCTCATGGCTAAAATATGACATTCGTTGATTTCTCGATCGATAAAATAGATAAACTTAAATTGTATGATTCGCGAAGGTTTTAAAATTAACGATTTTAATAAAAATCGACTAAAACAATAAAAATAAATTATTTAAAATTTAGAGAATATTATCAGTTCGGAATAAGTAGTGACCCTAAATATGGGGTTTTACAGTGTTTATCGACCACTAGAGTGAGCGAATTGTACAGACTATGGAGGATATTCTACGAGTATGAACTTGAAGGTAGTTAGGATACTCGCCTACCTGTAGTCGAATTTTTATTACAGCAATAGTTATAATACCAGTAATAAGGCAGCTCTGTTTGAGACACATTACGATCAAAACTGACAACCACCTGCCTGCTGGACCAGAGATCATTCATGAAATAACTGAGAAGATCATCCAGATAAGAAGCAAAATGCAAGCCGCCCGTGACTGACAAAAGAGTTATGCGGATGTAAGGTGTAAACCTCTAGAATTTTAGGAAACGAGGAAAGTTAAACCCAAGGTATATCAGACCTCTAGAATTTCATGTTGAAAGTCTCGCTACGACAAGGCGTGATATGTTTCGGGAAACGAGGAAAGTTAAACCCAAGGTATATCAGACCATTCAAGGTTTTAACTAGGATTGGCCCTAAAGCTTATCGACTCGAGCTTCCACAAGAACTCAACAACGTTCATAACATGTTTCACGTCTCTAATCTTAAGAAGTGCTTACAGATGAATCACTCGTTATTTCACTAGAGGAAATCCAAGTTGATGATAAACTGTATTTCATCGAGGAACTGGCAGAAATTATAGACCGGGAAATCAAACAACTAAAAAGAAGCCGCATTCTGATCGTCAAGGTTTGATGGAATTCCAGGAGAGGTCCTGAATTCACTTGAGTATGTGAGGATCAATGTCGTGACAAATACCCTCACCTTTTCCCAGAAACCTCACCGCTGTATATAACAAACTGAATTTTGGGACAAAATTCTTTTAACGAGGGAGGACTGTGACAACCTACATTTTTCAAGTTTACTTTTATTCAATAACTTGAACATTTTACTTTGAACACGTACGTACTTGCTTAAACTTATAACCGTAAGGTTATTCCGTGTATAACGAGACACAACTTTGAGCATATCTCGACTTTAGACTAAGTTTAGTCTGCACATAACAAGTATATTATTACTTTTATGAGCATGATTTATAAGTCATATGCATGCGGTTTTACAAATTTTACGTAAAATTTCTAAACTTACATTTTACTATATGCATGCATGCACAACTTACCCAATACATCACCACCTTTGAAGTAATTACACAACTAGTACCTATGCTTTCCAAAAATA
>BQNB010152938.1:0-15705 GCA_026074375.1 Tanacetum coccineum
GGCAGTTTGACAACCTTTTATCTTCGTTGACCGCCGTTGACCACGGTTGACCGATTTGTTCGACCCATTTATACGAATTGGCAAGGTTTAGGCCCTGTAGCGTCTAGGCGGCGATTAAACGGCCTTGTAGGCCCTTTTTTGCAACATTGATTTTAAGTCATTTCTTCTAATTAAGTGAAAAACAAATAATTTTTCACATGACTTAATAAATTAAACTTTTTCATATTAAATCGATTAAGTTCAAATCAAACACTACCTACCTAACTGAAGTGTAAATGAGGTGATGTTCGCTTTATACTTTGTTATTACATTAAAATAGAATAACACCATCTAACATAAATAATACTTAAGAACGTTCATTAGTGACTTATTTTTAAAAGCATTGATATATTTTTCTTCACATCATATCAATTTTAACAAATGCTACGTAGTACTATAATATGGAAAATTGAACATTTGACTATAGTTTTTAAATTTTATAAGTTATAACTCGTTAATTATGGTGAGGAGTGTAAGCCTTTCTGATTAGGCGCTAAAATATCTTCTCATCCAAAGTGAGTTATAATATTAAAGGAAAGTGATATCCTAGAATTCATGACCATTAATATATTCGAAGCCCCTTTTTAAGACCCATCGACAAAGCAAAATAATTCTGTGATTTTTAAAAAATATTTAGCTTTTGGTAATGTTATCTTAAACGTTGGGTTGAAACTGTCTTTTTTTGAAACTAGCATGGAGAAAAACAAAAGCACTAAGATAAAAAAAATGATAAAACTCAAAACTATAAGGTGTAAATATGTAATATAACATATATTTCATTTTCTTCACTAGACTGTAACTTCCATATATCCCTGTAATGAAAATTTCTGTAAATCACTTAAACTAACTAAATTTCTTCTTACACTTTGTATAAATTAAAATATCTTAAACTTTTAACCACATTACAACACGTTTTAAGCTAAAAATCGAACTAAATGAGCATCGATGGCTATAATTATGGTGCCCGTGCAAATTTGGAGGCCCTGTGCCGTCGACCACCCTGCACATGCTTAAATCCGGCCTTGCTACGTAGTACTATAATATGGAAAATTGAACATTTGACTATAGTTTTTAAATTTTATAAGTTATAACTCGTTTATGGTGAGGAGTGTAAGCCTTTCTGATTAGGCGCTAAAATATCTTCTCATCCAAAGTGAGTTATAATATTTGTAAACTATATGATTCTTAAATATAAGGATTATAATGTTTTTTAAACTATAATATGCTGATGGTGAACTTCTTGTTCTCAATTTGGTGGCAAAAGTTACAAAGCAGTGTAAGTTATTACTTGCACATCGCGACTCTGAAATTAGGTTAAGAGCATTTTCTTTTACTCGTCTTGGCGCCTCGTCCTCCATATGCAACGTAACAATCTTATAAACGTACTTTTAGCCTTTAAAAGTAACTCTTGTCAAACATCATTTGATGCTACTTCATAATTTGCTATCTCGAACATAACTTCATAACTAACGACTTAATTTTGTCCCACATCGAGTACGGGAGAGGAAACTGCTAAGGAAGAGAGGTTACAAATACACCATCTTTGCTACCTTCGATAGTAACTTATTTTAGTTTTGAATGACCTGATGTGGTTTTTAGGGATGTGCTGCAAAGTATTTATTTGCTTGTACAGTTGTACATCGTTAAAACTATCATCACGTGATTTGTGAACTATAATATTAATAATTTAATATATAAAGCTTTATATTTTTTCTCCTAAAAGCTAGCTAGAAAGCTGTCAGTTTATAAATTCTATATATTTGGATGCTACTCTATGGTTTGTCGTCTCGAACATAACTTACGTATATACCACAACAAAGTAGTTCTTCCATATTGATGCCTGTTTGGAGCTGATTGTCCTCAATATATACAACGTAACAATCTTATAAACGTACTTTAAGCCTTTGAAAGTAACTATTGTCAAACATCATTTGATGCTACTTCATAGTTCGTTATTTCGAACATAACTTCAAGACCTCTCTTGCATATCAATGAGGTTGGTATTCTTAGTGATATAATCGCTTTATACTCATTTACGTAAACCGCTCTAACAGTGTGCTCTTGCCATCTCAACACCGTAACAAACATCCATTGGCAGTCAAATTTGTTGTTGTGAATGTTTCAACATCAACCAACTAAGATATATACATCTTACATCAAATTTGTCTTTTTTCAATATAAAGTAAAGTTAGAGGAAACCTACTAAGTAAGAAAACTTGAAAGAGTTGTTTGTCCCACATGGACCGGTGGAGAGAAACCTACTAAGAAAGATATCCCATCAAATTTGTCTTTTTTCAAAAGTCCTTGTAAAAGTGAACATTTTATAGTTTCGATGTCGCGGTGTAGATTGATGACAAGGTGGAAGCATTGTATGTGCTACAACACCTTGTCTTCTCAGCTACTCCGCGATATTTGTTAACTATAGTAATAAGTTAGTATAATAACTTTCTTCTTATAAGTGCCAAAAGCTTTTATTAAAAGCTAATTTAGAAACATGTTGTCGGGTTTAACGAAATTGGCCTCTCGAAATAAAATCTAACGGATCATCTCCGTGTGGTTCTAACCCGTAACGGGTTTGGTCCCTTAACCACTAACTACGTTACATTGACCGTTAAAATATATATACCCTAAGTGTTTCATAAATGGCCCCGTGTGGTTTGTAGCGTGTTTCTTTTTAATTTATAATTATTATTTTCTCTCTTGTTAATTTTTTAATTTTTATATACGTCTATTTACTGTATTATTTACGTTTTTCAACGTTTGGTACGTTTTCATTCGTTTTTTATAAGTTTTTCATCCATTTTTGTACTCTTTTGTACGTATTTTTACGTTTTTTATGTTTTGAATCTTTTTTGTACGTTTTTATACGTTTTCCGTCCGTTTTTGTACTTTTTCGCATAATTTTTTTACGTTTTTCCAAGTTTTTGTACGTTTTGTCCGTTTTCATACGTTTTTATCGGTTCTCATACGTACAAAAGCTTAAAAAAGTACTAAAAAACGTAGAAATAAAATCAGTCCAAGTATAAATTAAACTTCAAAAAAGGGTATAAATAAAATCAGTTCAAGTATAATTTTTTTTAAAAACCTTTAAAAAACGTACATACAAAAAGCGTTAAAAAACGTATAAATAAAATCGGTTCAAGTATAAATAAAACGTACGTACAAAAAACGTTAAAAACGTATAAAGAAAATTCGTTCAAGTATAAATAAAACGTATAAAAAAATCGGTTCAAGTATAAATAAAACGTTAAAAAAGTATAAGAGAACATACGTACAAAAAACGTATAAATAAAATCGGTTCAAGTAAAAATAAAACGTTATAAAAAACGTATAAAAAACATATAAAAAACATTGAAAAAAACACAAAATAAAAAAAAAGAAAAAATAACAAAAAAAATAAATGCATGGATTATATCCATAATATCTAATATGGACCATTTAAGAAACACGTATGATGGTATTTTGTCATTTCAGTCTTTCAAACAGTCAAACTAACGAAAAAGTTAGTCAAGGGACTAAATCCGATAAAGGTCGGAACTATAGAGAAAGGATCCGTCAACTAATTGAGAGTAAAATGTTAAGGAGATGCTATAAAGCATGTGACTACTTCTCGAGTGTGCTTTTATAAAAGTTGGTTCTATACTTGTAAAAGTTTACACGTAATTTTTATATGATACTTTTATAAGAGAATTAAAAAAGCCCAAGTGGAATTCTGCCATGTCCTTCTATGACTGTAAAACCAAAAGTAAACACTTAAAATCTTAGTTAATGGCAAAATTGGTGGAAGTCATGCGAGTTTATAAAGTTCTTTGGGCATCCCACATCGATGGAGTGTGTAACCAAAAGTGGCTATATATATAAGCATATGCAATTGCAACGTTGAGTTCTAAATGAGATTAAGTCATTCAGAAACGAAGCACACGATTGAAAAGATCAAAATCGTGTACCAAAACACATTTAGATGACTTGTTGTCAAACATCATATCGATGTTGTTTAATCTTTAGTTCGACAACATTTGGTTACTAATAATTTTCGAAATAATTGATACATACTCTTCCTCATATTTAAGGTTGTCCCACGTCAAGTGATTGAGAGTAAAATGATAAGAAGGAGATGCTATAAAGTACAGGGGGCTCATAAGCATGTCATCTACCTTCTTAGTTTTCTTTAGCTAAGAACGAATTGTTTCACCCCTGAAACACTAGTATGCGATAATACCGTCTTAAAGCCCTTTGTCACCATCCGGGGATTGTACTTGATCACGTATTGTCTTTCGCTATAAGCAAACAACATATATACACAAAACGATCCGACCCATTAAGACACTTCTCATGTCCTGGTATTATGGAGAAGTTTATACTTTATAATTACATTGGTGAATCAAACACTTCTCGAGTGTGCTTTTATAGGAGTTGGTTCTATACTTATAAAAGTTTTCAAGTAATAACTTACATATAATACTTCTATAAGAGAATCAAAAAAGCCCAATTGGAATTCTACCATGTCCCTCATATGATTGTAAAACCAAAAGTAAACACCAAAAGTGGCTACATATAACATCAAAAGTGTGAATTTTTGGAGCCAGATCAAGCTTGTCAGGTAGGCCTTCTTAGAAATATCATCACTTTGCCATGCTCTACACAAAACTAGATCATTAGAGAAGCCTCCCTCCGGCTCATCTCACGTGTATTATACCAAAGTAGATAACAAATGTTGTTGCAGATGTTTCAACATCGGATAAGATACATACATCTTTACATCAAATTTACTATCTTTTTCACTATGAAGTAAAGTTAGAGAACAATTAAAACTCGTAAAAGAAACACAAGAAAACTTGAAATTGTTTGTTTGTTCCACATCGACTGGTAGTTTCAGATGATAAGGTGTAAGCATTTATGTGCTACAACACCTCATCAGCCGGAACAACCTCTTGATATTTGTAAACTATACTAATAAGTTAGTATAAGAACCTTCTTGTTGGTACTGCCAAAAGCTTCTACTAAAAGCTAATTTGGAGCATATTTTTATACTCGTCCCCTTACATACTGTAATAGCCTACCACACAAAAGCACTCCTCTAATTGCATCTTACGTCAGATGTACAAGGTACAATAACCTTGATCGAAATTTTCCCCTTCTAAACCTTTTAACAGAGTTCATAGCGTTCCGTACAAAATGACATTATTACAGAGCAACTAAAAGCATTACTTGGTCTCTTTGGCGAACCAACACTACTGCAAATATACAAAATTTACAAGACCTCTTTTTATCATTTGATATATGATCATGCATGTAGGCGGAGCTATCAAGGGACCAGGAAGGGTGCTGCCCCCCCTAAACCCTGAGTAATAGTGTTGAACTTTGTGTTCATACTGTGATATTGTTGACGAAACTTTCATATTTTTAGTTTATGGCCCTCCCACAACACATTTACAACAAAATATCACCCTAAAAAACAATAATTATATCAACGGTATTGCATGGTTGAAGGTTAAAAAAAAGGTCTTTTGTGTTTGTAAGAGTAAGGGTATGGGTTGGCTTAAGCCACAAAATAAAAAGGGCTACAACCTGTCACATTAATAATTTTACACTTCATCATCAAAAATACCTTCCATTATAAGACACAATCATAATCGTTATTTGGGGCCGCCACCATCAACATAAACACATAATTATTAAAGGTAATAATTAATAAACAAGTTTTTTTTTAACTTTATCTGCCACCGCAGTGACGAGATAACCCAAAAAAAAAGTGATGTGATATGCTTAGATGGTATGTGAAGGGATGAGAGACCATTATTTGTTTTTATTTGGTTTTGATGCGCCTAAAAATTTTTTGTACGTTTTTAGTTCGGCCAAAAATTTCGATTAGAGAGCTTTAAAAGCCGCGAGGGGTGCTTTTCTGAATCTTGGATCTATACCGCTTTAGGTCATGTACTTTCTCTGTTATATAATGGTAAAACGTGGAAGCTTTTTTTTTTAAGATTGTAACGGTTAACCTATATAATTTCGGCCCCCATAGAGAAAAATTTCAATTGAAAGCTCGCCATCATTGCCTTGTAACGTAAAACCTTTCACAGTAAAATCTATACCTTGAGAAAAGGTTCATCATTCATTGCCTTGCTCCTTGCATTTCCTGTTGCGCAATTAATGCTTCGGGCAACCAAAGCGAAAAACATGTACATTAAATAAGTTAAAGGATTGAACAACGTTCCAAACATAAGCGATCTCCTACGTGAAGTGTAAGGGGGTTTTATCAAGTTCATCCTAAAACTGCTGAGGATCAGTCTTTTGAGGAAAAGATAGTTTGCTAAAAGCAATAAGATTTTAAAGATAATTTGATGAAAATAGTTTATTCATACAAACATCTTGCACGGAGTTGCCTTATACGATTTCAGATTGATAAAATCCGGAAAATAACTTAAAACTAAAAAATTATTGAACTTATCTACCTTATCGATTTTCAAACGTGCTGTTTTTGCGAATAAGTATTCATAGTAAAAAGGTCTGAATCCAACTTAACAAATATATTCACCCGCTTACAACAATGCACACAAGTATTCATTATCGAACCTAACCCTCACTTATAATGTACTTTGAATCTCGAATTTCGATACAATTATGTCATAGTGCTCGTTATTATGTAAAAGGGCGCATTCATCACTGCCTTGCAATTTACGATATTCTATTATGGTAGCTTCTGGTTAGCTATTATCATCACTTTTACCATGATCTTACTACCACAACACTAAATGTCATAGAGAAGCCTCCCTTCAGTCGTCTCAGTCTAGCTATAAGAGCTGCCGTGCAATCTCAAAAAAGTAAACAACCTTCCATTGAACAGTCAGATTTGTTTTGCAAATGTTTTCTACATAAAACTAAGTCACACAAGGCTTAGATAAATACTTAGAAATCCCAAAAGTAGTAACAAATTTATCTTTTTACGTATAATGTAATGGTTTGGGCATTGCTTGTTGCACATGATGGTTCCGTTGTTTTTAAAAAAATAGTTAGTGGCCAGTTGTTAGGCCCACAAGAGATGGAATCATGATATATTCGTTTTTTAATAAAAATCTACACCGGCCGCACTGAGTAGGAAAAACGCCCATAACATTTATAAATCATTTCAACACCCAGCTTAAAGAAAAATTCCATAACATTCCTATATTACATACATATCAGTATATACATAATTCTAAACCAAATTAGCTAACTCATCTTCAAAATCATTCAACACATTCCGATAACGCTTGCTTTTGTACTCGATATCAGTAAATACATTATTTCTAACAACATCAAATAACTAACACACAAAAAATAAAATTACAAAAATTATGGTCAAAATGAATAAAAAACAAACAACCTTTTAAAGCTTAATAAAAGGCTTCTTATTATAGGCAGCGGCACAGTAGCTTATTCCTAGCCCTAAATTGAGCAGCATATCAAATTGCATATCTGAACGGATCTTCAATCATAGCATCAGTATTATTCATATTATTATTCTCAATCTCATACTGAAATCAGTTTTTGTTATCGAACGAGTGTGAAGAAGAAGAAGAAGAAAAAGATGATATGATTTAGCTTTTTTCATGGAGTTTGTTGGTGTTACGGAGGGAGAGAGGATACTGATGCGCCTGATGATGAGTCGTATCCGTGGACGGGATTATTAATAAAGTTTATTAAAAATATTGCAAACACATTAAATGTCGGATTTGAAATATTTGATTTATTAGATTCACATAAAAACCGAAGTTATTGAATCTATTAATGAGTTTGAGTTATTTTTGTAAAACCATTATTAAAAATGTTAAAAATACAAAAAAGAACTGACCAATTTTTTACTTGATGTGAACCAATCAACAAGATAATATTAAGGCCAATTATACTTATAAAAAAACAGGCCTCACAAAACATATATTATACACCACATTAGGATTGGTCTTTCTCCACCATTATTCTTACATGTTTCTTCTTTTTCACATAAAATAAACTTTTGGTTCAAGATGGTTCTCTTCAAGACGATGATATTCCATAAGTTATGGAGTTGAGTCCTATTGAGATGAGATAGAAGCAGATCGACGAATTAGCATGTCCAAACCCGTCCGAATCTTTGTATTAAGAGCTGATGGGAAATTTTCTTAATAGGTTACAACGAAAATGCTTGCGACACATTGGATCCCCTCTCAAAAAGGATAGTCTGAAAAGGCAAATCTACTACTTTTTATATATGAGAATTGATGTTGACATCTCACAGTTAGCAATGACTTAGGCTTGAAACAACCGAACGAGAAAAGGTTTTCAAAAAGACTGGCGAGTGTTGTTAGTATTTGTACTGCAGAGATCTGAAATAAATGAGAGGGATATGGACATTGGATTGCGAATGAGTTTCACATCGCAGATTGTTATTTCAAAGTGGGTGTTATCGTAAGAACGAGTGTACGTTGTCGTAGTGTACTCGATAAAGGTCATAGTAATAATCAACGATTTGATTACTGCATGCGTGCATGAGGGACGACAAGTCTCAAAGAACAATTCACGTTTCATACCGGAAGTATTTTCTTTTAAAAACAAACGGGACACTTGTACTTTGTTATTGGTGCCTAATGTTTTTCCACTCAAAAGGTTTACAGAATGACGCAAATCTTTATCATTGCGTTTAAGTGGATAACCCACATTAAAGTGAATAAAACAAATAGGCATCAAATAGACGAAGTGACTATGTGTATCTTCTTATACTTTATTTAAGTTTTTTATACAATTAAAAAACAACCAATATTTTTTGAAAGAGAGTTTATATTGATATACCTATAAAAAACCTCATATTTAATGGAGGAGAAGCTTATATTGGTACCATAAAAAATAAATGCAAAGTCAAAATGATTTGTAATACCTCATAAAGATTTTCATATTTTAGGGGAGGAGACTATTTATCTATGGGATATCTAAATTACAAAGGTCAAATGGATTTAATCCATCTAAAAAAATCAATGATTTTGTGATTAATTTTTTTTTACTTATTTCACCAATTTTTAAAAAATTTATAATTATCTCTTAAAATATCCTATTAGCGAAAAAATAATTACCATAACGACGGGTTTTCCTTATCTTTTTATGAATATTACATTGTCTATACGTTTCAACAATTTTTTTTTTTCCTTTATTCACATTTTTTTTTGTTTTTTCACATTCTTACGTTCTTTTTTCGTTGACGAAACTTGCATGAAAATATCGCGTGTAATATGAACTGGGTTTTCCAGACACAACATTCGGATATGTATCATTCGAGTCTTTTGTATCAGTTGTTTCTTATTCAATATCAGTTGTATTTAATATATATTCATTTGTATTAGTTGTTTTTTCTTTTGTATCGGTTGTATTTAATATATATACTCATTTGTATCAGTTGATATTTTTTCGGTTATAGGTTGTTTTAATTTAATTACTATATATCTTTATATATACATTTGTATTCGGATATTGAACAAAGGCTTTGCTTTAGATAGATTGATGATGGTTCCTTGTTCATGCCCCGAAATCTATAACGATTGGTTTAAGAAAATGAACAAATTGAGATCTTCTTGTTTTTCTTTTTGGTTTCGAGTCTCGTAGTTTTGTGGATATGAGGTATAAGGTATGTGTTTTGGAGGATGGCATCATATGATAGCTTGGATTTGTTTGTGTTGGTTTGGTTGATTTGGTTTAATGTGATGGTGAGTTTTTGTTTTAGATCTTATTCCTCTTTTTTGTTGTTTTCATTTTCGATCTAGATTGACTCAATTATTACCGAGTTTACTCTGAGTCGACTTAGATTACCCACTTTAGATATATATCAAAATTGATTCATCGATTTTTTTTTGATAAAACTTTTTTCATTAAACTTCTTTTTCGGTTAAAATCTTTAGTCGACTGTTTAGGTTCATGTGTTGTACATTTCTTACATTTCTTCCCACCTTATGTCTCATTTTCATTTTTGATACACATCAAAAATGCTACATTGAACATGTTTTCTGCCCATCTTTCATTTTCAGTTCAATGTACATCTTGTTGGGCATCGAGAAGGATTATTCGGTTAAACTCAGGTTCACCGAACCCTCACTCCACCACTGCTCCCCGACTTCACCACCACCATCTTCGTTAAAGACAAACTCCACCCCATCTGTCTATTCCACGCGCCGCCTCCTGCTTGCCTCACCAACCTTATATCCGGATCTAAATGCGCCGCCACCTCTTTTTCTATTGCTAATTTCGATTATAGTCAAACATCACCTTAAGGTGCATCAAAACAAATAAATAGACAACAAAGTTAGATTGAAAAAGTTAGATTAAATATCTACACTTGTTACTATTGGTGGTTGGTAAGTCAGGTTTGAGTTTCATTTGCTATTAGCTCAAGTAAAAGGGACACGATTTGAGTGGTGTTTGTGGACGGATCATCCTAATAGATGTATGTCGAAACCATTGCTTAAGACCATAAATAGATTTCTTCAACAAACATACCTTGTTGCCCATTCCTTCTTCAAAACCAGGTGGCTGCCTCGTATAAATGGTTTCTTCAAGATTACCATGCAAAAATGCCGTCTTCAAATCAAGTTGTTCTAACTCGTAATCTTCACAAGCAGTCAATGAGAGAATCACCCTAATAGATGTATGTCGAACCACATGTGAAAATATCTCATTGTAGTCAATCCTTGCTCGCTGTGTAATCCCCCGAGCAACCAACTTTGCTTTGTACCTTGGTTTCTGAACGCCCTCAATCCTTTCTTTAATCTTATATAACCACTTTCAGCTTACCAGCTTCTAACCAGGTGGTTGATCGACCATCTCCCAGGTATGGTTCTTCTTTAAAGAACCCATTCATCCTTTTCAGATGAATAAATCGCCTCCTGAAATGTGATAAGTTCGTGTGTATCTTCTTCCTCAGCAATAGAAAATGCATAGGTCGTCATATCATCTTCTACCAGAAACCCTGATGGTCTAGACAATGATACACTGCCTTCATCCCTATACCTTGCGAAATAGTAGTGGTTCTTTTTGCTCTATCTCGCACCAAAACATAGTTGTCCAGATTCTGTTGTTGAGGCTCTTCATTATCTTGTTCCTCATCTTCATTCCCTAGATTTTCCACAGCATGAGGATCCATAGTTAGTTTGACCCTACTGCCTTGAAGTTCCACCTCAAACTCAACTTCCTTCGTAAAATCTGCAGTACCAACACCTTTAAGAGTATCCTTATACACAAGGCTCTTATTAAACACCACATCCATGCTTATTTTTATCTTTGGTTTGACATCATATAACCTTCATAATCTGTATCCCTTCACACCATCAGGATACTCCCCATTTTATAGCTCTAAGATTTAGCTTCCCCAGATCCACGTGTGAATAAGCAATGCAACTAAATATCCTCAACATCTCGTAATTCGCCGGATGTCCTGACTATAAATCCATATGTGTATTCTTCTCTAATGTTGTAGATAGAGACCTATTGATCAGATATGTTGTCGTCACCGTTGCTTCTGCCCAAAACGAATCTAGCAAACTAGAATGAATCAGTAAACACCTAACCTTGTTCAAGAGTATCATATTAATTCATTCAGCTAGACCATTCTGTTGCGGAGTTCCTATAATTGTCAAATGTCTTGCTTCCCGCTCTCCTTACACAAGTTATTAAATTTCTGATTGCAAAACTCTAAACCGTTATCTGTTTGCAGTTTCTTGAGCTTTCTACCCGTTTGGTTTTCCACAAACTGCGTCTACTCCTTGAACTTGTTGAATGCCTCATTCTTGTATCTAAGAAAATGAACCCAAACCCTCCTCGAATAATCATCAACAATCAATAAGAAGTATCGGCAACCACTCATCGATTCCATCCGAGAAGGACTCTAGAGATCCGCATGGACATAGTCTATAATTCCTTTTGTCGTGTGATGACCTCGACTAAAACTCACCATGGTTGATTTTCCAAGAACACAATTTTCATATAATTCGAGCTTACCTAGACATCACATATCTTCTTTCTAGTTTATGCAAGCCTGTTTCACTAATGTGACCTTGGCGTTGATGCCACACCTACGCAAGACTTTCATTTTCTTGTATGCCAACACTAGCTTCACCTAATTCAACCCAGCCATCCAAGGAGTACACACAAATTTCCTTCATATTTCCTGACAAAATAATCAAAGAACCCTTGATCACCTTTACTCTTCTATTCTGCAACTTCACGGTATAGCCCTCTTGATCTAGAGTGCCCAAAGATATCAAATTTCTCTTTAACTCGAGAATGTAATGTTGGTTTGTGCTCATGTCATACAGATATTTATACAGCTGGAAATATGTGAGCCTACGGGGTCACACACGTTTACACTTAGATATCATTCTATTAATGTTTATAGTAATATATTTGTATATTTATACTAATATATGAATCAACGATGAAACACTAACGGTCGTTAATTAGTTCGTTAGAATAATTAACAAATAACGCTTTTTAATTAACGAGTAATTAAATGTAATTATCCATAAATAAAGGAAAATTAAAAAAGTCAACCCCAAGGGGTGTTAGTGTGGGGTTCGACTGGCCTAAAGCCAAAAGAGGGGATGTGTTGGGTTTTGAGCTATCTTTTCCTTCAAGTTATGTATTTTAGGTAAACCCTAAATTCACCTAGTATATAAGGAGGACCCTAGAGCTTATAACAATAATCTCTCTCTTCTCTTTTCACTCCTTGGTCGACGCAAACAAACACCCCATCTATAGGGTTTTTTTGTTTTGCTATTTTTAGTTTTTACTTGATCGTTGGTTGAAAAACTAGCATTCGAGTGGTATTGTTCAACGTGTAGTGTGGATACACATAGAGGTTGCTTATCTTAGTAACTCGTAGTGGTGTTTGGTTCGCATGTTATTACACGCGTGCGTGTACTCAAAGTGTTTTCGATTCGTCACAAGCTTGGTTGCTAAAGGTATGTTTACTTGTTTATGTTTTTTTGTGTTAATTAAATATGCTATATGTGATCTATATCTGTTGCGTAACTCGTTTAATATTAATGTAATATTAGGTTATTTTAGATAACGGTTTCCAACAATGGCATCACGATTCATCTCATATAGCGTTATAATTACATAAAAAACGAAAAAAAAGATGTAAAAAATGTCGCATATTTGTATTATTTTCTTGCCTTTCATGTGAAAAATATTTTAGAAAATTATTTAGAGTAATAATACTTGCCCTAATTTGTTACATAAATATGGAAATAAAAATATGAACATATTTTACATGATATCTAATTCGCGTATTAATTTCTTATTTGCCTTTTAGATTTAACATATATTGTTGTTTATTTATCTAGTAATAAATTGTCAACCACGATTTACGTGCATTTAAACCATAGTTATGAAGCTTAATATATGTTACATGCATGCGTATTTTATATGGTGTGCATGAAATCATTACGTGAGTTAATTGACTAATTGCTAAAGTAGGGAAGACCATAGTTGAATTAATGTTTTAATTGCGTAAATAATTCTTGTTTATTATGATTAAATTTTGTAAATATGGTTTGCATGTTTTATAAATATGGTGTTTTTTTATAATTAAGCAAAATTGATTTTCAAAATTAATATGGACTAATAGTACATGATTAAAATACTTATTGTATATATATTGATATGTACACTTTGCTAAATCATAAGCTATATACGTAAATTTGTAAATTCTTGCAACGTTCTATAACGCAGGGGTTTAGTGGTTTCCGCAAGGGAACCCGCGACAGAACAACGCAAGAATAAACAATATTACATAAACGGTTTTAACAATATTTCAAGTAAGTCAAAATCGTTACTAGGGTTTGTTTATTTCTCATGGGGAATTAACCTCATCCATAGGGTAAGATCACTAATACATGGAAATGTTGTAAACAAGGCAATCCTAATTTTATAAATGGCATGTGATTTATAAAATGTAGGGATTTCTATTTATAGAAGTTTAAAAAAAACAAAAATGGAAATGTTTAAAAAAACAACTAGTTTTATAAGGTTGTGTGCATGCTTCCTTATACGCAAATTTTGGTAACACTGATTTTATCAACTTCTACCCTTAAAATTAAGTCATTTGCCATCCAAGTATGAAATCACTTGAGTTGTATTTTTACTCTAAAATAGTTTTAGGTAAATTTGCAAAACAAGGTAATATAATAATCGTATGGTCAGACCTAAGACTGTAAAATTACTGATTTTGTATTGGACGAATTATATCGAGTATGGTTGTTCAAAACTTCAACCTGAGGAATAAGATGGGGTTAAACATGCTAGTTGACATTGTACTTATGGATTATAAAGCCTTGTGCCCCAGTTGGCAATTATCACATGTTGCTTACCTTTTGAGTTTACCATTTCTAGTAGATCATCTGCATTAATGGTAGAACGTCAAGTTGGATCTTAGACTTTTGATAAAATTAATTGTTTATTTTTTTATAAACATAGGTAATTAATTTTATAAGAGATTATTATCGAAAATACTATTATTTTCTGAACTTTTGATTGTTTTGTAGATGGTTGTTGCTGCCCAAAACACAAACAATACGACTATCATGTCGATTCTCCTTGCGGAAATCTTACTAGTTCGAATTTCACAAATTGGTATCGAAATCTAAGGATTGTTCTCAGGTATGAGAAAAATATGAAGTTTGTGGAACAACGTGCTGGACCCCCTAATCCTAAAACTGATGACCCTAACACTATTGACAAGTACCATGAGACTATCAATCTTGAGCAAGAGGTTGCATATCTTATGCTGTCAAGTATGTCTCCAGACCTACAAAGAACTTTAGAGATATACAATGCATATGACATGCTGAAAGAACTGAAAACTATGTTCAAATAGTAGGCAAAACAAGAACTATTTGAAACAATTAAAGCATTTCACGCTTGTAAACAGGAGGAAGGTCAGTCAGTAAGCACCTATATCTTAACGATGAAGGGCTACTTGGACACATTGGAACGCCGAGGATATGTTATTCCTAAGGAACTTGATGTGAGTCTTATTTTGAATTCTCTCAACAAGGACTATGATCAGTTGGTTCAGAACTATAATATGCATAACATAGGGAAGAGTATAGTTGAATTGCATTATATGCTGAAACTTCATGAGAAAGGTATTCCAAAAAAGGCTAAAACTCCTGTTGTGTTAGCAATACGAGAGGGTAAGATCCAGAAGGACAAGAAGAAATCACAAGGGGAAAAGGATAAGGACAAGGGAAAGAATAAGCTTGCTTATGCTCCCAAGTCCAAGATCCTACTGACAACTAAGAGAGGTAATTCAGCAAAGGACTCTGTCTGCCACCACTGCAAGGAGGTGGGTCATTGGAAGAGGAATTGTCTGTCTTACCAAGCTAAGTTGAAGAAGAGAAAGAATGCTAGCATTGCTAGTACTTTAGGTATCTTCACTATATAACTCTATGCTTTTCCTAATAAGACTTGGGTATATAATACGGGTTGTGGTACTCATATATGTAATACTTCGCAGGGTCTTAGAGAAAGCAAGAAATTGAAACTTGGAGCTTTAAGTCTGTACGTGGGAAATGGAATGCGTGTAGCCATTGAAGATATTGGAAGTTTTGATTTAGTTCTTCCTAGTGGTTTAATAATTGTATTATACAACTGTCATTATGCACC
>BQNB010152939.1:0-15704 GCA_026074375.1 Tanacetum coccineum
CTCGAGATAATCAATGCACATTCCAAACTACCTACCTTTCTTCCTACCAAACAATATAGACGCTTCCCACAACAAGTTACCATTCGAACCAACCCTCACCTTACAACTTATGCAATCATTCCACACCTCTTGCCTTTCTAAAGACATTAAACGACACGAGCCTTCGCAAATTGGTGTCGCTCCTTGTACTAATTCCATACGAAATCCTATTCTACGACGAGGGGTAAAACCTACTAATTCCTTAGGAACACTTTAGAGGGCTCACATAATCGTACCACCCAGAAGATATGTCCTAACATCAACTCTAGCACCACGCCATGAGGAAATTTCAAACTTCACATGCACCAATTGGTATGGACCCAAAAATCACACGATTCCAAAAAGAAAAAAATCAACTGAATGTAAACGTCGACAAGAAGAACGAACCTCCGACCTAACAAACACATCAACGATTACTAGAAACACCCCCAACGAATAATACTACGTATCACGACCCATTAATTAAAAGATTAAGCACCTTTGTACCAAAACCAATTTTTACCCAAGGAAACTTTCTCTCATAACCTTATACCAATCATTTTAAAACAATAGAATCACCTTAGTTAATAATGCCAATAATTTTAAGTGTAAAAATAAATTTAAATAAAATTTTCATAAACTTATTTTAATTATGATTTTATAAAAGAAATCAAAAGATGGTTAAAACAAATGTGTTGCATTTTATTTATATAATTTATTTTCGAAAGAAGTTTTTAACACCTAAACGATATGATATCGACTACAACAAAATTACTTTGAAAAGGAATTTATGACTCGCAACAAAAGACATCATGATAGCAAAATAGACTCCCAAAATACCCTAAGGATTAACTCTTGCAAACCAAACAAACCATAAGAACTCATCCATACCAACGGTCATAGAACCAAACCAAAAAGTATCGCCACCTTAGACAAGGGAACAAATCAAAACGCCGAACGGAGAACATAGAACACCAGTTCTATGATAACACCCTAGAATACCAACATAAGCGTTGGATATCTCAATGAACAACGAGCTAACAAACCAAATTAAGAATCACGAGGACAATACCAATAGGTATCAGATGTATCCGCAAACTATAGATGAAAGGGAACCTTACCATCTACGCAACCCAATCCTATATAATCGCTCAAACGGTTAAGAGAGGAATTCTCTAACCACACAACCATCCTCAACAGGATCTCACATCACTTCTACACTACCATCTACACAACTATCCAGGCTTACATCCTTACATAATACATACAAGCAACAATGATCAATGCAATCAAAGTCACAAGTCCACGTGTGTGTTGCCTTTATAATTATGTTCGCGACCATAATTATAATTGCACCTTTTTCACACGTGTACTTACTTCCAAGACCACACATCTCAATGATAACACACATCTACCACATAGCACTTAATAATAATTCAAATATAACTCAAACATGATAATCCATCTAACGAACCATAAAATCCCAATCGACCAAACGAAAACAGAAGTCACATCGTGACCCAAAATATAAAAGCAATCCTCGATTATAGCAACGCATCGAGGTAGAAAATGAAATAAACTTATGTTGGGCCTCGCTTGGGTTTGACTTTTCTCTCTCAAAAGTCACCCAACTCCGCGGGTCCAGTGAGGTAAACAATCTCCCAACGATATCTCCTAGGGGTAGGGGAAGACATGACTAAAACAATAACAAAGGGGTATATACTATTAGATCCCCATAATGAAAAAGTATATATTTCATATTATATAGTAGTAATTCAAAATAGAAAGAATTTCAAAGCTTTTAGGTAGCGGGAACATACGATATATATACGTACACAAACACTTATGCCCTAAAATGCAACTATATGAGGGACCGCTTAAGCTAAAGTCTAGGCTCAACCACCTAGTTATCTATAACCATCAGCTCTGATACCAATCTGTCACACCCCGCCAAGGCGGAAGGAAACAGCGAGGCGTTTAACAAAGACATGGTTATCATCACAACGACAATTGGCTCTAAATAGAGAATACTAAAATGCAATACAATTAAGTAAAGGTATAGGAACACAAATAGTGTCATTAAACAATACCCATAACTAGGGCAATACATAAAAGGATCTTTACTTGTATGGAAAAGGAAGTTAAGCTCGGCAATTAAGAGACATGCAAGAAATGTTTAATCCGGTCTCATACAATGCTAACGCAGATCTCATCATTTAGTAAACTTCAAGATACATTTTAAGGCTCTATTTCTTAGCCACTTCTCACTATCTTAAGAATCCTTATGACTTCACACCTGAAAATGATGCTTAAAACGTCAACACAATGGTTGGTGAGAGTCATAGGTTTAAGACACACAAATCAATCTTTTAAATCCAATTACTGTGATTATCAAAACAATATAGGACAATTATGCAAAATATGAACTTATGCTAACATGCAATCCACATATGGTAGGAACGTTTCACTCCGGATCCTTTTCTAACAACAACTGGGTAGGAACGTTACCCCCGATCCCATTTCAACAACTAGGTAGGAACGTTACCTCCGATCCCATTTCTAACAAGCTCGGATAGGAACGTTATCCCTCGATCCTATATGTCACTTAACGCCACCTTATAATGTCTACCAGTTGGAAGCTTACTTAGGGCCCCTGGACCAACTCAATTTCTGGTATGGTCGTACTCCTCTACTCGATCCGCAAATCACTATGTGTATTGAGGTAGGGTGTACTCCTCCGATCCCCTACATCGACTATGTATTAGAGTAGGCTGTACTCCTCTATACCAAAGTCAATTATAACATCTTTGTCATGTGCAATATAGAACATGCAAGTAATCCACATTCACATGCAATATCTAAGTGTGTCGATTATGTAGCAGTCACATAATTGTCAATAAAGCAGAACACATAATCGACAGCAATTCAAAAACATTTTAGCAATTCGCATTTCGCACATTCCAAAATGTATAAAGACATTTAAGAAAGTGGGACTATGAAACTCACCTGATGCTTAGCTTCCCGCAAAAGATCCAACAAAACTTTCACAAAGATTTCAACGAGAACAATCTAAAACAATTTAAAACACATTATTAGCTTACCATCAATTAGGCATTTCCAATCCCAATATGATGTAACCTTACCTATGATGGATATCTTAAGCTATACTACCATAGCTCTATTCTTTGATTTTACTTTTCCAACTCCTACATATCGCTATTTTCCCTTCAAATTGCTACACGTTTTGTGTGTATTTTCATGGTTTTTGAGCAGATTTTTTTACTCCACATTAACGCGTCCTCAACGCACCACTTTAAACACTCCCCTAATTCAAACCAAACATTCATCATGCGCTACATATTGTCCTTTGAACCCTCTCAATAAACTCTCCCAAAAAGCCATTATCCTTTTACCAATACCTCCTTTAGAATTCCCCTTAATCCAATTGTGTCCCGAATTCGATCCTGTATCTGATCTCTTCTAAAAAAGTATGGACATGGTTTAACTAAACTTAGGGCCTCACTATGACGCTTGTAGACAAATTCAGGGAACACACACAATAAATGAACTAACTTCACAGTGACTTTAGAAGCCTCTAGATAATCAATGTTTTAGTATTGTTTAGAAAATAAAAACCATAAACTGAATTTCGGCACTTCTCTTGTTTTACACACTGATTTTGTAATGACCATTTCCGATCCCACTTCGACCATAAAATCATGAGGCTTTTTCTGGAATGTAGGACTCTCGTTAGGTCTTATTTTAGTATGTTGTAAATTATTCTATTTGATCTTTTATGACCCGGTTATCGGGCATCTTCAAGTGCTGACTAAATTCTGCAGCGAATTTCACAACTAGTTCAGGTGATCTAACCCCTAACACATGATTCAAATCACTAATTCAAATTGATCTAATGATTAACTAATCATCATTACTAACAAAAACTTTATGGAAAATTACAAACCCTAATTTTATTAAAACTAATTTAAAACCCTAATCTATCATAATTAAGTTATTAGAATTGAAAGATTATAATTAAATTGAACTAATTAATTAGAAAATTTACCTTGAAAAGAAACCGCCTTTAATAAAATTTTTCTTCTTTTCTTCTTCCTTGGATCGGCCAACATAATGAGGGGAAGGGTTTAGGATTAGTTTGGTATTTATATGCCACAAGAAAATCCCTAGATAAATCTAATTACAATTTGATTTCAATTCAAACTCTTTTCTTTTTTTTTCTTTTCTAATTTCGGATTTTACTATTCATGCCAAAAAAAATATTTTTTTTTCTTTTCTTTTATTAATTAATTAATTATCTTTATACCTTAAGTTTTATAAAAACCTAAGCTAATTTGTTAAACCATTTTGCTTGAAAACTACTTTCTAAAAATAACTTTTCATTTCCAAATTCACTTTCTATATATGGAAAGTTTACCAAAAACTCTCTTATTTTAACAACTCATTTCTTTCACAAATGACACGCTTTTCATTTTAATTCATCACCTAGGCATCCACATATTAACCCAAAACATTATCTCAAAAATGCCCCAATCATTCATTATCACTATAAGTGATTAAAATGAAATTTCTCCATCAAATAACTCATTTCTCTTAACTTAACCTCTAAAACCTAAACTTATCTTAAATTACTAACACAAAAATACGTATACGTAATAATACTTACACATTTAACACGGAAATGCTCAAATCTCAATAATCATTTCCTTGTCACCAAAAGTGAACGAAATGAACTTCACAAAATTCAACACAAATTCAATCCCAATGAGACGATCACGCTCAATGGATTGATTATCCAATCTTACATATCCCACATAAACACATATAAACACGTATAAACACATAACCATGCATTGCAACAGATACATTTAGGTCAACACTACGGTTTGACCAACCTGCTCAAGTCATGGTTGTCACAGTTTCTTTTTCTATCTCTCTATATTGTTATTGTTTACTTAGTTCATTACATTAGATAGTTTAATTGTGATTCATATTGTTGATTGATTGATATACAACTCGAATCAAACAGTTTTCTAAGCAAAGATTTAAAACGGGCAATTAACCGGTAAACTATTCAACCCCCCTTCTAGTTTCCTACAGCTTGAGCTTCGGCCCATTTAGATACATAATCGACAGCAACAAGAATGTATTCAAACTTATTTGATTTTGGGAATGGTCTCATAAAGTCGATACCCATACGTCAAAAATTTCACATACTTGAATGTTGGTTAAGGGCATTTCATCACGTTTTGATTTATTTCCCTTCTTTTGGCATGCTTCGCAAAGTTGGACTAAAGTATGAGCTTCTTTTATGATTGTTGGCCAGTAAAAACCTGAATCTAGCACCTTTTTAGCGGTTACATTTGGTCCATAATGTCCTCCGGTTGGTCCGTGGTGACATTGATCTAAAATGGTTCAGGTTTTTGGTCTAGATACACAATGTCTGATCATACCGTCAGAACATACTTTGAAAAGATAGGGTTCCTCCCAAAATTAGTGTTTGAGGTCAGAGAAGAATTTGTTCTTTTATTGGTACGTCATCCCTTTTGGTATAATATCACCGACCAAATAGTTTGCAAAGTCTGTGAACCATGGTTCGTCCCTGGTGTTAATTTCCATAAAGGTTTCTCTAGGAAAGTTGTTGTCAACCTCACTGTCATCACTTGACTCGTTATTGTCAATCCGATATAAGTGATCGGCAGCAACATTTTTTGTACCTTTTTTATCTTTGATTTCTATATCGAATTCTTGTAAAAGTAGAATCCATCGAATAAGACGAGGTTTTGCGTCTTGTTTTTTAACAGATGTTAAAGAGCTGAGTGATCAGTGTGAACAATAGTTTTTGATAGTATAAGATAGGATCTAAATTTGTCGAATACAAAAACTACAGCCATAAGTTCTTTCTCGGTTATGGTATATTTTTGTTGAGCTGAGTTAAGAGTTTTACTTGTGAAGTAGATTGGGTGAAAAAATTTACCATCTTTTTGACCTAAGACGGCTCCAACTGCGAAATCACTTGCATCACACATAAGTTCAAACAGAAGATTCTAGTTTGGGCTTACGATTACAGGAGCACATGTGAGTTTCTCTTTTAATAATTCGAATACTTTTCGACATTCATTATTGAATTCGAATGGAGTATCTTTTTCAGGCAGCTTAGTTAGAGGTCAGGAAATTTTTGAGAAATATTTTATAAATCTTAGGTAAAAACTGGCATGTCCTAGAAAGCTTCTAACACCTTTGATGTTAGTAGGGGGTGGAAGTTTTGAGATTACGTCGATTTTTGCTTTATCGACTTCAAGTTCCTTCGTAGACACCTTGTTTTTGTTGTGTCCCAGCAGCATTTCTTCTTAGACCCATGAAAAAAAAAAGTGATATTTTTCCCAATTAAGGACAAGATGAGCATCTTTACAACGCTAGAGCATTTTATCGAGGTTATTTAGGCATTTGTCGAAAGAGTTTCCAAAGACGGAGAAATCGTCCATGAATACTTTGACTGATTCTTTAATCATGTCGTGAAAGATCACTAACATGCACCTTTGGAATGTAGCTGGAGCATTACATAATCCGAAAGGCTTTCGCCTATAAGCGTATGTATCGAAGGGACATGTGAAGGTTGTTTTTTCCTGATCATTAGGATCGATAAGAATTTGTAAATATCTGGAAAGAAATCCATCAAGCCACACCAGACAATATTTTATTTCCTGCGAGTATCTTTCCAAACTTTGATCCAATAACTGGCATAGGAAAATGATCCTTTTGCGTTGCTTCAATGAGTCTTAGATACTCGATGCATACTCGCAACTCGGTAACGTTTCTTGTTGGGACAGTTAATCATTTTTGTTTGTGAGTAATATAATACCACGCCTTTCTTTGGGGTCACAGTCAAATAGGGATCTTACCCAAGGAACATCGAGCAATTGGATAAATATACCGTATCCAAGAGATTTCACGATTTTTGTTTAACAACTTATTGCACTATTTGGGGTTTACCTTTCTTTGTTTCTGGACAACTGTGTTTCTTGTCATCCAGGAAGTTGTATTCTAATGTTTTCAGAACGCATGGGCACTATACCAGGTGATATTCTGTTGTTTTACAAGCAAATGCTTCTTTATGTTTTTAAGGACAAATATAAGTTTGCTTTTGTTTTGAGCAGAAAGTTGAGATGATATGATTACAGGAAGAAAAGAGGGTTCTTCCAAAAATAAATATTCTAAGTTATCAAGAAGATGTTTGAGTTCGAGATCCATAGGAGGTTCTTTGAGAGATGTCTTGATTTTATAATCTGTGTTGATGGTATTTTTTCAAATTTTGGTTCTTCTTCATCGGACTCAGAATCATAATTTTCATTTTCAGCCATTGCTACGAATTTATCGAATTCAGAAAAGATTTCTTCTTCGAGAAGGGTTCCTTCGATAGAATGGAGGATTTTTCTTCCTTCCTCTAGAAGAGCATCTAAATCTTCTTCTAAGATTTCATCGATAACATCGATACTAAAACAGGTATCATCGTTTGAATAAGAGTGTTTAATAGCAGCGGGGGGGGTTGTAAGAATTATTAAAGATAATTTACGTTCCAGTCCAATACTCCAAGCATTGAGTGGTTTCTGTTTTTTTAACTCGAATTACGAATCTGCGCTCCTTATCATCCTATTGTGTGAAGAAAGGGTCATCCCAAGATGAGAGGAACTTTGCTATCTTCTTCCATTTCGAGAATAACGAAATTGGTAAGGAAGGTGAATTTACCAACCTCAAAGAGCATATTTTCAGCTATTCTAACAGGGTATTGGAATGATCGGTCGACTAATCTTATGCTCATTTTAGTAGGTTTAAGAGTTTCGAGAGATAGTTTCGCATATAAGGAATATGGCAGTATAGAGGTTACATGACGCTAGCCTAAGGTCGGTTAAAGCTAGGATTACATGGAGAGTTTTATTAAGGTACACAGAATAGAGGGAAATATGTTCCGGGGTCTCTAGTTGGGGTTGGAACGCGCTGTTTAGACCCCCCCCCCCCCCCCCCCCCCAAAAAATTTTTGTTTTAATCATTTCTGAACTTTCATCAACTTAGTAAAGCATACGGCAGAGAAATTTGTTCCGATTTTGTGGTTTATTTGCTTATGAGTTCTGTGATAAATTTTGCCAATAGTTAGGTATTCCGGCCACTCTAAGCCATCGCAAGAGGTCATTGCATTGGTTACGGCCTCGAATTCTTGGTGAGGAATTTTTCATATTGGATCTTCGCGCATTTGTTTCTTTTCTAAATGGCGTTGAGAGGGTTATGGGATTTTGGTTTGTATGGTCTTGTGGTAACGGTGTTTATTTGATCTTGTTTCGGAAGATTTAGTTTTTATTGGGTTTCTGTGGTGTAGGTTGTGTCATGTCATCTCCAAAAATATCGCTATGAGTTGATAGGGTTTTCAGATTTGTTTTGTTGATCCATTTGGGTTATCTGAGAGATCATAGGATTTCATCCTTCTTTGTGAATCTTCATTCATTTGCTCATTCAAGATTGCGGTGGTGATATAAGATTTTAGAGTTTTTACTTTGTGGGTTTGGTTGAGTGTTGCTTGGAAGAGATCCAGAAGGTCGACCAGATTGCTTGTCAGCGAGTCTGTCAAACTTAGTCTCAAGATTTTGGATTGAAGCTTGATGATTTTTGGTTACTCTTTCGAGTTGAGTTTTGAGGTCCATGAATGTTTCTTTGACAAAAGTGTTGGTTTATTGCTGAGATTTCATGAAATCGTTAAATTATCTTTGAAGATCATAGGATTTATCATCGGTGTTAGATCGGTAGTTATGTCGGTTGTAATCATTCCGTCCGCTTGAAAGCCAATTATCGCGATTTGAGTCTCGGTCGCGGTAATCATTATAAAAATGAATCTTAGGAAACGTTTGCATGAATTTAGCCTCTTCTTCACGGGACATAGGTATGTCATCATTGTCAAGATCGGGTGTTGGTTGTTTTACACGAGATTAGAGTTCTTTATACTGAGCATCCATTTTTATGGTCATGGCATCCATTCGGGCCATAAATTTGTCAGTGTCAGAATTACTGTTACCTTCATCGACAAAAGCAATGGTTTTCTTAAGAGATGTTTTAGTTTTTTTATTTTTAGCCTAGTCGAGCTTGAGTAAGACTTTATCTTCGAGAAGCTGATAAGCTTGATTTGGTGTTTTATAGAGGATAATACCACCGGCTGCGGCATTTAAAACTTCTTGGGTTATTTTGTTGAGACCATGATAAAAGATTTTGATAATATTACCTTTGGACATATTATGACCATGGAAATTTCTGAGCATTTCCTTTATACGAAGCCAAGAATCGGTTAGAGATTCATTTTTATGTTGGGAAAAAGCATGGATTTCTCCGAGGAGCCAGTCGAAAAGAGCTGGGGGAAAGAATCGGCTAATGAAAGCGGTTCGAAGTTCATCCCATGTTTCGATAGTTCCTTCGTTGAGTTCGTCCAGCCATGTTTTTGCTTCTCTAGTGAGTGATAGGGGAAACATCATTAGGCGGACAGCTTCATTCTCGGTATCTCTGTATTTAAACATATCGCAGATTCTGAGGAATTCATGAATGTGTTTATGAGGATCGGTTTTGGTTCTACCATCAAACTAGTTTCCTTTGACGAGGGTCAAGTGGTTACCTTTAATAGCAAATTCGTTTGCGGTTTCAGGAATAGTGATTGCCAAACCGGGAGTCGGAGCGACAACACGGTCGGCAGCCCACATGGGTTCATCATCCATTGGATCGTAATTTCAAAGAATATCAAGAAAGTGACGGAAGTAATTGATGTTGAGAATTGGCGGATAGACAATTCTCGGGTGTTGAGGTGGGTTGTTTCTTTGATCAAATGGAACTCTTCGAAGTCTTCGATTCAGAGTAAGTTCAGGTTTGGGTAACGGTTTAACAAGTTTAGAATTGGAAGCACGTGTTTGCAATCCAATGGGAGAAATTGCTTGGGTCAGTTTGCCAGAGAGAAAACTGTACGGCGATTTTTGAAAAGATGGGGAGTTAAAGTAATTTTCCAGAGTTTGACTTACCTAGAAAAGCTTAAAATCCCGGGCAATGATGCAAAAACTTTGTTGTGTTTCAAAAGCTTTAAATTTCTTATGACTGAAAATACCAATTTTATTATAGGAAAACACACGGGTAAAAGTATAACCCACATATATAGTATAATCTTTTTAGGTAAGACCAGGTCGTCCACAGGGATTTGAGTAGTATTTGAATAATCAGAAAGAAAATAGACTTTAACTTTGAAAATAACTTTTGTTTTACCAGTGGTAATAAATATGAGTACTCGGATAGTTGAAAATAATTTATAAGTAATGGTAATGATTAAGAACTCAAAGATGGAACCTTAACTTATAGAAAGGATTTGTCGTCAGAAAACGTTTTCACAAATTAACTTAATTAACTCAAGACTTATATTTAGTAGGCTAGACCAAACGTGTCACTCAAATGATCCAGTTACTTATTATATTAAAGCTTATTTTATTTATCAATTTACGAAAGTGGATTTCTCGACACAGACGATAAAGACCATAGACAAATCTTTAAAACCATATAGATCATAACGGGTATTTTGACCTATACAGATATGTTTATATAATCTAAATGATAAGCAAAACCGACAAGATAAGATATAATAGGGGCGCAACGTAAGCTTGAGATTAATGAGATCACAATCATACCAAACACTTATTCATTATCGTAACTTCACCGAGTAGTCATAAGAGAATTAGCCTCTCATGGCTATGTAGTTCATAACATAACTTGATATGACAAGAAACTTCATTATTTCACTAAACTACTATGGTGTTCTTTTTCGTTCTTGGTTGTTTGATCTTGAATATTTAAAAGATGTGGTGTTTATGCTTGTAGAATGATTGGGAAGGATTGGATGAGATTGTTATTTGTATGGGTTGATTGAGTATGAAGGGATATATGAAATGTGTGAGAATTTGGCTCTATTTATAGGCTGATTTTAGGGTAGAAGTATGGCGCACAAGATAAATTATGCGACGTACTTGGTGATTAAATGCGAAGGTAATTTAATGTTTATTGAAGAAGTGCGGCACACAAAAGTATTTGTGCGGCGTACTTAGGATGTTAATGCAATAGTATTTAAGACTTCATTTATTCTTCGTGACCAAATAGGAAGTGCGGCACACAATCTTGTAAGTGCGGAGTACTTAAGGAGTTAATGCACTAATATTGACTTAGTCTTTAATTCTTTGACTTTGAGGTGAAGTGCGGCGCACAATTGGTAAGTGCGGTGCACAGTTACACTTTGAGCTTGAAACTTTATCTTTTTCTTGTATCTTGATTTCCAAAGTGTATAAGTATTTAATATTTGCTTGATTTGAGCCCGGGATGTCTTCAAGTGAACCTGCAAGTATTTCATGCTATTAAGTATCGAAAGTTCACGAGAAATGATAAAATATGAATAAATAACGCCAGCAAAAACATGTATAATTTAGGCGTTATCAAAGACACTAGACTAAAGCACCGGACAAAACATTGTTTTCAAGGAGACTTTCGATAACTTATCATAATAGCCTAATGTACATACAATGTTGTCTTGAAAAAACCTTTTAGCTTCCTATCGTGACTCATTCACGTGCTATTCTAATGATGAGTAACTTCACGTGCATTATGTTCCTAACACTAACAAGGCATCTATCTCTTAATCACAATCAACCCACAAACCAGAAGTGACATAAACATAAAAAAGATAATGAAACTAAATTAAACAGCTTCCAAACATCCACACAGGTCCACACTACAAATAAACATAAACCACAAACGCAAAAGATAATCATATCAGCTAATTACAAAACTAACCTTTACAACAGATCCTCCTTTGCTCTTTAATAAAACCTCATTACAGGACGCATGTATGCTCAGCACGCCAACTGCTATACAAATATAACAACTTGCGGTATACATTGTTGGGAGAGATTTTTGACTTTGTCACGAATATGTTTATAGTAAATTGACTAAATTCACATTTGACCAACAAAGCTTATTGTTTGTTTCGACTTATGAAACATAAGTTTATTTGAGCTTATGTGTCATAAGTCTTAATTTTCTGGCTTATTTTGAGACTTAAAGGCTTATACAAGTTCATTATATCATGATAAACTTATATAAGCTCCCAAGTCTCAAAATAAGCCAGAAAATTAGGGCTTTTGAAATGTAAATCCAAATCAAATTTGATTTCGGCTTATATTTCATAAGCCCTAATTTTTTGGCTTATTTTAAGACTTATGGGCTTATATAAGTTTATCATATTTATATAAGTCCACATGTCTCAAAATAAGCCAAAAAATTAAGGCTTATGAAATATAACCTCAAATGGGCTTATGTTTCATAAGCCGGAACAAACACCCTCCTATTTCAAAGATCACCCAATAATTTGTGATTCACTGCCTATGTTATGACTGTCTCGAAACATATATGATCCATCAAGCTAGGCATACATCTGGCTAGTTTTTTTTCTTTTTACGACGAAACCTCAATCAAACCACCTTTGAGGACTACTAAACCTCGGGCTTAACATACACAATTACACACCATCTTGCAAGCTTCATAGAGCATCATAAATCACCAGCTCTTACAATTGGGGTTTATATGGATAGACGCCCCCAACGAGTTTGCAACTTGAGACCTATTATTAGGAATTTAAGACTCTCAAACTTTACAACCAGGGACGAGACTAGGTGGTCCTCGTGTGTCATGGGACATTATAAAATTTTGTTATATAGTGTAAACGAGGTTTTTAACCCGCGTTTATTCGTGGAGCGTGAGATTTTACATAAGAACTAACTCTGCAACGGAATAATAACCCAAGGACTATTTTCGTATAGTGTCATTATCAAGGACTAACTTTGCAACGGAACGATAACACAAGGACTATTTTGGTATAGTATTTATCTCGGGGTTGGTGAAAACTTTACGGAAATAATGTTGGATGATGGAAAACCCCGTAGGTTATGATTATTATTTAGCCGCAATATACAGAGTACAATACATAAGCAACCCCTAATGAACCCAACCCACAAACCGGGCTTGGTCTTAATCCATCTAATACTACCTCGCAGTCTGAGCGACGAAATCACGAAAGCTCGGACTGGAGAGAAAACACAAAATATTAAAGCTAATTAAAACCTAATTTTGTTGGGATTAAAAGACTTCTTAGTGCTGTTGAAGTTACTACTGCTGGTTATAGTTTCTACTGCTGGTGAAGACTGAAGAATATATTCTAAGTAGTTAGTACTGCTAGCACAAAAGTTACTACTGCTAGTGTTAGTTACTACTGTTAGAGTAATATTGATGCTGCTCAAATTAAGACTGTTTGTATAAGTTAGTACTGTTGTATTGGTTAGTACTGCTTATTAGATATGTGTTAAGTTAGATAATTAAGGAAAAGATCACGATCATAATAGGAATGGATTGTAAGCCCAGTAGGACTCTTTGGTGTATAAAAGGAGGTCCTAGGGTATTAGGTTAGATATATCTCATATCTCTCATACATCTCTCATCATAGTTTAACCTAAGTTGATTAGCTTCAAGGTTTTGTAAACCCTAACACTATTAAGAGTGTTCGTATTATATTGAGGCTGAAAGTTTGGTAAACTGTTTGTTATTGATCTTATTCATTACTGTTTCATTGAAATTCTTCTTAGTATCATTGACTAGATTCCGCATAGTCTTTGATATTCACAATCAAAGTTTCTATCATAGTTGTTTTGGATTTATTCAATACAACTTAGCCTTATACAAGCTAAGCAAGATCTATTCTATTGGGATCAACAAGTGGTATCAGAGCTTGTGAGAAGCTTTGAATAAGAAGAACCTTTACTACACACAAGATCTACTTTTTCAAGAAGCAATGGATTCTCAATCTACTCAAACCATCAAGCTACCCATACTCCAACCTGGTGAGTATGATCTCTGGAAGATGAGGATGGAGCAGTACCTACAGTGCATTGATTACACTCTATGGGAGATCGTAGAAAATGGTAATGCACCCATAGTAACAAAAACTGTTGATGGTAAGGAGACTGTTATCCCTCCTACAAGTGTTGAAGAGAAGGCACAAAGAAGGGCAGAGTTGAAGGCAAGAAGCACTTTGTTGATGGCCTTACCTAATGAGCATCAATTAAAGTTCAACTCATACAAGGATGCTAAGACACTGATGCAGGCTATTGAGAACAGATTTGGAGGTAATACTGCTACAAAGAAAACTCAGAAAAATCTTCTGAAGCAGCAATATGAAAACTTTACTGCATCCAGCACAAAAGTGATTGAGCAAACCTATGAAAGGCTTCAAAAGCTAATTAGTCAACTGGAGATGCATGGTGAAGTTATCCCTCAAGAAGACATCAATCAGAAGTTCTTGAGAAGTTTGTCACAAGAATGGACTATGCATACTATTGTGTGGAGGAACAAACCAGAGATTGAGACATTGAGTTTGGATGACCTCTTCAACAACCTGAAGGCTTATGAATCAGAGGTCAAGGGGACATCTAGCTCAACCACAAACTCACACAATGTAGCCTTTTTGTCCTCTAGCAGCACTAACAGTGCAACTAGAGCAGTTAATACTACTCATGGTGTTAATACTGCTAGCACTCAGGGTGCTGATGATAGCTCAACAACTATTGAAAATTTGAGTGATGCTGTGATTTATTCCTTCTTTTCTAGCCAACCAAGTATTCCACAGCTTGATAATGAAGATCTACAACAAATCCATCCTGATGATCTAGAAGAGATGGACTTGAGGTGGAACATTATGTTGACTATGAGGGCAAGAAGATTCCTGAAGAATACTGGAAGGAAGCTGGACATGGCCAACAAAGAAAGAATTGGGTTTGACAAGTCCAAGGTGGAGTGTTTTGTTAGGATTCTTGATTTGATGAGACAAAGTGAATAAAAGAATAAAACAAAAGGACTTAAATGTAAAAGAAAAATTCTTCAAAAGATGGAAGATTTTAAAGATTTCAGAAGATCTCTTTAAGAAGATAAAGATACATAATATAATATTATATGTTAGGAAGATATTATTTGTTCTTATCTTTTGTAATTTGTTCTTATCATTTGTAAACCTAGATATCTCTAGTATATAAAGAGATATCAGGCATATAGTTTTAGGCATCCAGAAAACATAAAACTCTCCCAATGAGAGTCTAGAAAAACGTGTGGATGTACAAGTTTAGTTAGTAGTTAGATTAATAGTTAGTTAGTTAGTAGCTCCAAGGTATAGAATTGGGGCAAGGTGGAAACGTATGGAATAAAAACCTTGTTTGATAATATATTGTTCTTTATATTCCGCTGCATATTTATATTATCTGTAAAACATATCCTAGATGGGCTTAAACGATCTCCACAAGTGGTATCAGAGCTTGTTGAGAAACTCTGAATAAGAAGAACACTATATCTGCACAAGATCTTATAATCAAAGAGAAGATGGAATCACAGTCAGAAACTACCCAAACAGTGTCTGCGCTAAAACTTCCACTACTCAAAACTAGAGATTATGATCTATAGAGCATGAGAATGGAGCAATATATTACTCACACTGATTATGCTCTTTGTGAGGTTATTGTAAATGGTGATGCACCTGCTATTGCATCAGCTAGTACTGAAGGTCCCAT
>BQNB010152940.1:0-15704 GCA_026074375.1 Tanacetum coccineum
TCTCCCTCTACATATCACTAATGGCATGCCACAAAGTTGCTCTATGTGCATTAGTCTGACCTGCCCACGACTCCAGGGCTAATACTGGTCTCCAAATCGCTCCAAAAGTCACTGCAACCCTCTCCTACTCATGCTCTAGGCTCCTAAGTTGGTATCTCTGGGAGAAGATCTCATCCCTGACTGCCCCTGACCTAGTAAACAACTCCCCTATATCCCTATCATACCTCTCAAACAAAGCAGGTGATAACTCGACTAATCTTATCGTATGATCATAAATCAACCCTCTATGCATCTCAACCTGGGCTCGCAACTCAGTCAAAAGTCCCTCAGCCTCAGCCGTAGTGGGTGAAGCTACAGGCGATGGAAATGGTCAGTAGTATCGTGGGTGATAAAATAAGCGAAGGAACGTTAGAAGGTGTTGGAGAAACAGGAAGTGAACCAGAAGACCACTCAGGAGATGGCGATGTCTAAACGGGTGGTGCTGGTGGTGGGTAAGCAGGAACATCAATGTAAGCCCTACCATCCTCTGGGTCTATCCATGTAGTGAGTGTGGGCTGCCTAAGTGCCGATACTCTCTCTGGTCTCTTAGGCTCTGGCACAGATCTAGAACTCTGACCTACCTCGAATACACTGGGCATTCGACCTTCCCCCAATGCTATCTCCTAGCATCTAAACTCCCCATAACCCAATCTTAGAGGCTCACCCATGGCTGTCTCCATAACCGGGGCTGCCCGCTGTTGACCCTCAGGTACAGCCGCATTCCCTCCTAAACCAAGACTCTTAACTCTTATACCGAGACCCTCGTCCCCTGCATCAAGACCCTCGTACCCTGTAGCAGGATCCTCAGCCTCTGTAGTAGGACCCTCATCCTCTGTGTCCTCGCTCTTACTGTCAAAATCTAAACTTTTCTCTATCTCTTCATCCTCCTCCTCCTCCTCCTCATCATCATCCTCCTCCTCCTCATCATCCTCTACTAACTCAGAGGTACCAAATAATGCTTCTGTGAAGGAAGGTCTGGCGATGATGATGGTAAACTCTCGCAAGAGGACCTAAACCTCTTACGGAACGCTGAATCGGACATAGCTGCCACCTCTGGTATATTGGCAGAGAGGCCAGGTGACATCGAGTGGAAACACAGGCACGACCATATTTTGGTCCCTACAGAGAATGGGAACCAAGGGGGTGAATCATGGTAAGTGGGAGATTCGATGAAAGTAATGCGGTGAATCCCGATGGCGTGGATCTCGCACTAGACTTTCTAAATCCACTGATCCCTTAGCATGCGCATGGTGGTGTACTAATGGGTAGATTGGATTGGGCGACTTCTATAGTGCGGGGTATTCAGGTGTCTCATTCTTCTCAACTAAATAGCCTGCCTAATAAGCCTCATAAGGATCCTCAAGGATTGGTATGGGCACTCGGGGGGCTCAGACTCCGTCCTTCCTGGGTGGAAATCTCTGGTTAACAAACACAAGGTAGACATTCTGTAGACAACAAATAAAAGGGTAAAATACTTCATAAAAAATAATTATCCAAATATAACAGCATCATAATGCTTACATAAACAAAACATCATAGCGTTCAAAATTACACGAGCGTATCGTAACCGTAAAACATAGATATCTCTTTGTATATATATAAAATAAATATATATATATATATATATATATATATATATATTGATCTATAAATATATAAATATATATATAATATATCATAAAGAGTACAAAACAACAATAAACACTTACCAGGTTTGATACCGCACAAGCACTTCTGGTCATCCATAAGCATATAATCAGAAACAGCATATCTTTCATTCATATCGCGACCCTGCGACATTTCCACTTAAAACTCACAAGTCAACATGCACTACTCCTAAGGCAAGCACAGGTGATGTGTCATTGTGTTGTGATCTTTATTGATTCAAGTTTTGACTAACAAAAAAACACCACATAAAACGGCAGTGTAACCCGATCGTTAGTTAGTTTTCATGTAGATAGGATGGTCAAACTCTTGAAACGATGTTAAATCTAATTAATTTAATTATATCTTGGTTATCCTAATCTATGTCAATTCTAATCTATTACTAAACTTAATGTAAGTCCAAAATCCTATTTCTAGACAAGAAAAATGGGTTTTCAGCCTGAGAGACTGGCACGGTTTGGTTGGTGACTACAATCAATTCAAGGGGCATTAACACACTCAAGCAAAAACAACAATAAAAGAAAACGCCAGAACAACTATAAGAACACGTATTAACCATTATTAATCTGATTAGAAAGTAGGAATTGTTTAATAAAGTGCAATGATTTCTTCTCTCGACGTGGCACATCATCTTAAGACTAAGGGAGTTACAAATCATCCTAAGACCTAACACATAATTCTGTACAATTAAAGCATCGCATAAAGCATTCTTGATTTGCACGATTATAATCTCATTAGGGATTAAAGCAATGTGATCTTGTTAACCCTAACTCATAGAGACTTTATCCCACTTAACCGCTTAATGGCTTTATACACTATAGTCCACTATTGTCCAACTGAAAAAAGGACTCATAACATTAATTTGTTGAATTATCAAGGTCACCCACTAGTCAAAACGATCAATAAACATTTGGCATATCCTAATTAACTATTAACCTCGAAAGAGTACTTAGATACAACTTAAGAAGACACTATTTGGTGATCCTAGTTATTCTAGATGTAAAAACCACTATAAGGAGAGCATCCCAGACACTAGATTTACTGGTCTATCACTAGAGTCTACTTTTTAAATATAGTTCGCATACAAAAGCACGTAAACAAGTATAAATTGATAAACATAAACAAGCATTCAACGATAAATCAAGAAATCGAGATAAACAAATACCAAACATTCTGATCTTCATAATAATGGCTAATATCCGAAGGTATTAGCCTTCAAACGTCATATTAAATACAAAAGCAATTATTTAGCCAAGGTAAACTAACCGAGTTAACGAATGATACCAAAAACTAAACGATTACTAAAGTATATGGGATTACACGTTGTCTTCTATGGAATTGATAACGTTGCTCGACCTCTTCTGCTCTTTTTCTCCTTTGAAAATCGACTTTTATGGTTTAGGTATCGAGAATATGATTTAGCACACTTAAAACTCGTTTTTGAGTTTTCTATTTATAAGGTCTGGAATTTAGTTCGATACGGAATATCCAATGATTGGATACGACGTAGTAGGGATTTCATGGAGTAGGGACCACGCTTGATATCTTCCAGAATATTCACATACTATATCTTGAATATGGCGTATTGAGTCTCTCTGGATACGGCGTATTGAGCTTTATTCTTCTGTGGTCTTTGGTGAGTGCAGGCACGGATACGCCGTATCTTCCTTGATGGATACGGCGTATTGGTCTTTAGAATAGTAATCTTTAAAATATCTTCATTTAAGCTCCAGAATGCGCGCCTTTTGCTATCTTTCACCAATTACTCTATAATTACCGCAATTCTCAAATACAAACGATTAAGTAACAATTCTTTGCAATAACTATACAAAATGGGTTAATAACATGGGATAAGTGATGCTATAAAATAGACGTTATTTGATGTCATCAAATATCCCCCTACTTGAATCCTACTTGTCCTCAAGTAGCCTTTAGAAGTTTATAAAAATGTATCCCTAAGGATATTTTCCATTAAAGCACTTATTTGATCTATCACAAGTACACAACCAAACACCTCATGAAATAGGAAGATGAAAATACTCAAATCACTCAACTAATCTATGTGGTAACATGTAACTAATTAGCTCAATTGCTCGGTCATGATGAGTATTCTAACATAAGCTTGGAAAGGATACACATCTCCACCACTAAAGCCAAGGAGTAACAACTTTATAAAGGTAAATATGAGTTTTTATATGGAAAGGCTTACGGTTGATCATTCTACAATCTTTCACTAGAAGTACCACCCCAATAAGGCAGCTAAAGCACACATATATGGCCGTAATGACGGAATAGTCATGTGTGTTCGATCACATCCTCATTTGAATTTAACCAACAATTAGGATGAAGAATGATATAGGGTAGGAGCCTTCTAACTTTCACCAAAAGTCATAAACTAACGAGGCAGCTAAGACATGCATACATGGCCATAACGACAGGATAGACATGCACGCTCGAACAAGTCCTCATTAGGTGAGAGGGAAGTAAATTGTTGTTAAATAAAAATCAAGAAACAAATAGATTAAGACTTAAGATACAAGATGCTAGACACTTTTTCCCACCATTACCCATGATAAAGACCAACTATTTACAACTACATGGATTATCTGATCAAAAATAATAACCAAAGTATGGCGTCCATTAACGGTTACCTTCCCAAACACCCAAAACTTTTACATACACTACATGGCAAATGTGATACTACCACTGTTGTACAATACTCTACAAACGTGATTTTTTTATATGTATCAACGAATAATCGATCCAATCGGGTAAATCATTCGGTAGTTGCGAAACGATTATCTTCAAACTTTCCTTCTCTTTTTTGTTTTTTTTTCATTTTTTTGCTAACTAAACTTCAAATCTCGGTGTAGTTTCACCATCTTCACGATCATAATAATTCTGGATAATTCTTTCGATAGTTCTTCGTTCTTCGGACTCACCAATAATTGTGACGGCAGTAAAATCACATGAGTTTTGACTACTAATATACATCTCCATTTGCAATGTGCAAATTTTCAACCACACCAAAGATAGAAAATGAAACAAGACTCGGGAAATATAAACTTTACACTTTAAGCAACTAGCAACTGTAAATTAAACTTAATCTAATAGGGTAGGTTAAGGTGTAAGGATGTAACAAAACAAATGTTGGTGTAAATCAAAAGGATTGGCTCTATAGTTTGTCTAATGGATCTTCACTCCTAAAGATGAGAGTGGAAAAGGGTGTGAAAAAACGGAGGTTAACTACTGTGTAGTAAGTTAATAAAACATTAAAGAGATTTGGGTGTAATCCTAAAATTTACCAATTTAAACAAGTTACTCCAATTAAATCCATAATACTCCTTATTGTGGTCCCGAATAGATAAACCAAGCCCAAGTTCTAAAGTACTAACAACAGTCACCCGATACAACTTATATTTTTGGGTAAGAATTTGGAATACATTTATAAAAATGGAAAGGTTAAATCCTCATAATATCTAACAAAGGTTATTATGTGCGGGTTATGTAACATGTAATTTCACAAATATGCTTCGATTTTTTTAAGGTTTGAAGCCCTAATTTAAGCATTTTAGTGTGAAAAATAAGACAAGTAAACATTCTAATTCCATCCCCCACTTGAATTATACAACGTCCTCGTTAGTAAATAAAAAAACACTAAAATAAACGAAGAAAATTTAAAAATGAATTAGAATGAGAAACTCCCCTAATATTTTGCTCGGTAGATTCTCCAAGTTGCTGTTTTAAGAGCAAGTTGTGTGCTGGAAAAGCGAATGAAACCCTAGCAAGAACAACCACACACATAAAATTACCAAAAATATGCATTCCCCCAACTTCGACGATACTCTTTACACTAGGTCCTGTAATAAAAAATAGAAAAGCAGGAGCATCCTAATCTGTACCTATGGTTAATTTAAACTAAACTAAACAAACTAATTACTGGCCAGTCTGGTGGATATGACGTATCAATTTAGTGAATATGCCGTATTCCAGAACTGACAATAATATTTTTAAATGCTATAAAAATAAATACTAATAACGTCCAGACAATCAATACGCCGTATGGTATGGGGCGGATACGCCGTATTGATGTCGAGAGACCGACTCGATAAAATTAAATAACAATCCGGGTTGTCTCTCAAAAAGCACTTTTGTTTACAGTGAAGTCTTTAAGTTAGACTTGTCTTCAGCTTCCTTTTCATTCAGCTCACTGTCACCATCCATCCTTCGTCCATTATCCGAAAGATTTCTTGGTAAGACTGGGCACCCTATCTCATTGTTTTGTAAAATCGTCGAATTCTCTTCTTTTAAAAGCAACATACTTTTCATCATTATAAAAAGAATATTTGATCGAACAAAATCTCCTTGACAAATTGCACACAGACCGGTACTTATGAGCTTCACTAGAATCCCTTCTGTCACCTCTTATTACATCATGATTAACTCTCATAAGCAACATCTAGTTTATGTATAAATGTTCCATCCCTCTTTTTCGTAACGTGACTCAACATCGACTTCTTTGATAAATCCTTCCATGATAGCTTTGTTTCTTAAAGCCTTATCTTTAAGTTCACAATCTTCCAAAGCTTCGTACCATTCGTAATCCTGATAATGAAGTTAGTTTCAAATAATGTAAGTTCAGGTAAATAAACTTCATTCAGATCACAATCCTTCCAACTACAAGTTGGCCATTCCGAACACCCAGTCTTATAGTTAAAAGGCATGCAAGTATGTTTAACTGGTGTTGGCTCTTTCCATATTCTTTTATCAAGCCATGGCTTGTCGTACACCCATGGTACATCATTGTTCTATTCATAGATCCAATCACTCTTGTAGTCTTCATAGGTCTTGAATCCCTCAATGTCCTTATTCAAGTAAGTCAGATCAATGCAAAAGATAGTTAAATTCTTTAAATGCCTTGCACATAGGTGTTTCAAAATTAAATAAATTAGTGTCGATCCTAAAGACTTCAACAATTTCATCTTCATCATTAGAAGATTCCTCATCAGTGAGCTCTACTTCATCATCTCCTCTGATCCAGTAAATCCATAATGCTTTCATAGTATAATGATCCATTGTCATGTAGTTGAGATTTTTTGATCCCAACCATTCGGTAAACGCAACATCAGACGGATCATATCCCATGTCATCATCAGCTTCGTGCTCTGAATCATCATCCATATTCGAGTCACGTGGGATTTTAGCAACTTCAACTTCATATGTGAATAAATCATCATCCATTCCGCTTAATCGACTGACTTCATTGTTGAAAACTTCAAGTGGTGTATCGCAAGTGAGCGAAACATCTTCGACCTTAACATTCTTAATTTTCTCAAACTCTCCTTTGATAACCTTAGTCATTCTTACTGAAAAATATCCAGAAAGTTATCAGTAGAACCAACAAGAGAAAGGTATTAAAAAATTTTTAGGATGAAGTTCGAGAATGAAAAAGAACTTTAACAGACGACCGATAAGCTGTATTCAATAGAAGTGAATACGCCATATTGATCAGTTTTAATGAATACACTGTATTGGACAGACAGTTAGATACGCGGTATCCGATGGAAGTGGATACGTCGTATTCAGCTATCGACCAGAACAATGTATTTAAGAAATACAATTAAATACGCAAACAATTAAACACACAAATATACAAGCAAACAATTAAAGATAAATATACATAATTTACAGAATATATAAGAATATACACTAATCCTAAGGGTTAGACCTAATCTAATGTTAAAAATCAAAATATCAAATAAAAATCAAGATTAATTTTCACTCCCCGGCAACGGCGCTAAAAACTTGATGTGTCGTTGTATGGTGTATATTTTATCGATTCAAGTTTTAAATTTATATTTTTTTGACAAAAACCAAAAACAACACTTTAACGGGCAGTGTACCCGATCGGTAGTAGTTTCGAGTAAGTATGTGGTCAAACTCTGAAGCGAGGTTAAATCTATCAATTAATTAAATCTTGGTTATCTAATCTATATTAATTCTATCTATTCCCTAAAACTAAAGTTAGTCTAAAATCATAATTCTAAACGGGAAAGAGATGGGGGGGGTTTTTCAAGCCTGAGAGACGGCCCACAACGGTTTGGTTGGTGACTACAATCAATTCAAGGAACTTTAACCCACGCAAGCAAATAAATAAAAGATAAAAAAGGGGTCGAGCCAAATATAAGAAAATTGTATAAACCATTATTAATCTGATTAGAAAGTTGGTTTGTTTATTAAGATGCATCATTGATTTCTTCTTCTGAGGTGGCAAATCATTCTTAAGACTTAGGCGTTACATCATCCGTACTACCTAGATACATTCATTCAGTCACAATTAAAAAGCATTCGCTAAAGCATTCATTATTTGCTGATTATCATCTATCTTAGGGATTAAAGCAATGGTGATTTGTTAAACCCTACTTCAAGAGACGTTAACCACTTAAACCCTACGCGCTTGACCCGAATCACTATAGATCCGTATCACTTGATCCAGAAGAATGAAAGGTCGCATAAACAAAAGCGCGTAAACAAGTTATAAATAGATTAAACAAAACAAGCATTCAAACGATAAATCAAGAATCAAGATAAACCAAATACCAAACATTCCAGATCTTCATATAATGCTAATAACCCGAATGTATTACCCTTCAACATACGTCCTATATAAATACAACAGAAATATTTAGCCAAGGTAAACTAACCGAGTTAACGAATGATACCAAAAACTGAACGATTACTGAAGTATATGGAATTACACGTTGTCTTCTATGGAATTGATAATGTTGCTCGACCTCTTCTGCTCTTTTACTCCTCTGAAAATAGACTTTTATGGTTTAGTAATCCGAGAAATGATTTTACAAACTTAAAACTCGATTTGATTTTCTATTTATAAGTCTGGTAGTCGGTTTCGATACTGCATAATCAAAGGATGGATACGGCGTATTGGGGAATACTTGGAGTAGGTACCTAGACCTCATGAATTATCTTCCATAATATCACATACTATATCTTGGAATACGACTTATTAGAGTCGCTCTGGATAACGTCGTATTGAGCTTTATTTGTTGATCCCACTTCAATAGACCTTGAATTCCTTAGCTTGTGTAAGGTTTAGTTATGCAAGATAAATCCTACACAACTATGATAGAAACTTTGTTTGATAATACTAAAGATTATGCCGAATCTAATCTTTAATATAAGAAGAATTCTTTAATGAAACAGTAATTCTAATGAACACACAGATTAACAAATAAAAGCTTCAATATATTAATACAAATACTCTAACTAGTATTAGGGTTACAAAACCTTGAAGCTATGATAATTCTATGAATGACTTGAATTGATACATAGAACTCTATACCCTAGGACCTCCTTTTATACACCAAAGAGTCCTAAAAGGGATTACAATATTTTTCTAAGTTATCATGATCTTCTAAACAAATAACTTATACGTATCTTTACAAAAATATCTCATACATTCCCAAAAGTATATTTATCTTTCTAAGCAGTCTTTATTCCATTCAGCAGTGTAATCTTCAGCAGTTGAAACATTTATACCAACATCATTAGCTTACACAACACCAACAAAGTGACTTTTTGTACCAGCATCACTAACTGTGTACAAAGCAACATAAACTACTTAGAAAAGTTTTTTTCAATCTCCACTCACAGTACTAAGTTTACACTAGCATACTACTTTACTCTAGCAGTACTAAGATTACTAGCATTAGTAACGCGGCACAGTAATAACATTAGCAGTATTAACTAACACTAGTAGTAGTAACTAAGCATATACTAACTACTTAGCATATTTTACATTAAAAAGATTACAACATCACAATTTAAGCTTAAGCAGCATAACAACAAACCTTAGCAGCAGTAACTTTAAGAAGGCTTTTAATCCTAACAATCCTCTCCTAAACTTGATATTTATCTTTAAAATTATTAAGTTTCTTCATTAAAAGCTTCATCAAACAACCAGGGAAGATTCATCCAAACACTTCATTGAGGTACATATCCTTCCTTAAGAAGCTATTCTCTTCTTGACCAATCTAAGAAGCTCAAATGCCATTTCACACTCATAATCAACTTGAAGCTTCACATCATTGAACATCTGATGTAATGTATGATTTGTAAATGGATAGATCTTCTCAACCAACAGATAAAATAGCATGTTCTGCATTGTTACACAATGAACTCTACAAGAATCATAAAGTTTCCAGTTCATCACTTTAACTAATCCTTGTTGATTCTTCCATACATTATCTTCAACATGATGTTCAAACATGGTCTTCAAATTAAGAAGTAAGAAATTATCCATGTAATTCACTGGCTCTGTCTTTTTAAATCTTGCTTGACTATACTCCAAAGAACTTCCAAGTCTTCTCTGTCAAAGTTTTTAAGCATCTTTCCAAAAGTTAAATACATCTGAGTCTTACCATCTGCTCTGATAATTTGGAAATAGCTTTTCTTTCATTCTTTATAGATCTTGTAGTCAACAATGGTTGGAGATTTAGTAGATAAAGGTGTAGCATCAATAGTTACATCATCTCCATCATCTGAAATTATTTCCAAACATTGCTTAAGCTCTTCAAACTCTTTGTCTTCTTCCAACTTTTACTTTTTAGAGCTTTCTTGTTCTAGCTCTTCTCCTACTCTCTTTAAACTGCTCTCATGTGCTATTTGTGCTTCTGCTTTCTTGGAACTCTCTTCTACCAACTCAGTTCTGTAGTCAACAAAGGTGTTCACCCTTTCTATTGCTTTGTTAAATAATTCTTGAATATTGGCAAAGGACTTGTTCTTCAAACTTTTAGGCTTCTATCCTTCCATGTTTTTCAGATAAGTACACATGATACTCCTTTGTTGAGCTCTTGTTGGTGGTCTGTCCCTCTTTTCTTCTGCTCTCTTAGCTGCAAAATGTTTTCTTCTTTGCTCTAAGAATTGTACAAACAATCTTGCCTTTTCTTCATCAGTTAATTCTTCTTGCTCTTGAGCTTGCAGTCTTTGAGCCAACTGATAATCAACTTTAATTTTAGCCTAAATAGCATCCTAAGCTATGTTGGATTCCTCTATTTGTTGAGCTTTTTCTCTAGCAAGCCTTTCTTCTTTTTCTTCTTCAGCTTGTAGCTTGAAGGCAAGTTCTTCATCAATTCTCATCTGCTCTTGCTTCTTCATTGGCTTCTCTTTTCCCACCACAGGTACTTTAATCATAATACCTTTGCCTTTGTCCTATGGAGGTTTTGGTGCAGCTGTTATTGTTGTAGTTATTGTTGTTGTAGTTACTTCACTTGGCTCTCTGAAAGAAATTCCTTGAGTTGGTGGTCTAGCACTTTTCAATTCAGCAAGTGCTTGAGCCAAGGTTAGCTCATCAGCAGTAGTAACTGTTGGAATTTCACTAGCAGCACTAACTGTCTCTTCAACAACATTAATATTTTCTCCAACAACACTAACTGACTTAGCAACATCAATAATATTAGCAACTTCTTCTACTACATTTATTCTCTCCTCAGCAGTTTTAACAACACCTTCACTCTCAACTACAGACTTAATAACTACAGGCTCACTTGTAAACTCTTCTAAACCAGTAAATGACAAGTCGGGTTTTGGAGGCATGAAATTTCCTATTAGGGGAGGTGGAACTGCATTATAGCTTAACCTTTCTTAAAATTGTCTAATATCTGACTCTCTATAATCTTGTTTAAGCTTTTAGATGCATTTTCAAATTTGTCTACATTAAACTGAATGTCATCTTTTTCCTTTTGAAGTATTTCTAGCTTCTTCCTAAGCTCCCCAATAGTTATCTCTCCTACTTGAATTTCCCATTTTAAGCTGTTAATCTTTCTACATAAACAGACTCATTCTTTTTATAAAATTCAAGTCTTTCTTCTACAGACTGTAAACCTGTCTTATAAGCTATAACCATTAACTCAAATTTCTCAAATCTTTTCAATAGTTGTTCATATTGAGATTTAAGCACTTCAACAGTTTTAAGACAAGATTTTGAGTAAGTAGAATCATTAGATACCTTAGAATCAGAACTTGAAGATGAGTAGGCCATGAGTGCATAGTTAGTAGGCCCTTCCTTTTCCTGATCACTCCAGTCATAACCACCAAGACCATCACATGATATCAAAGCATTGGAAGTAGTTGTCTCTATTGGCATACTTCTTCTTGAGCCTTCCCTATTCTTGTCGTTATGGTTTCTTGGAGTTCTGCACTCCCTGTAAAGTCCCAATGAAACGGATCTTCTTTAGCCTGTTAAAGCTTAGTTAACTTGGATAAATCCAAACTAACTATATGAGAAACTATGATTGTGAATACTACAAGTTATGCGGAATCTAACTTGCAATACTAAGAAGAACAATGAATACTAAACTTGAATATATTGATTGCAAATATTCTGCCTAGGTTACAGAATAACTAACTATAAATTGATATGTGTTTGCTGTGAAAATTGATATCTCTAACTATGCCGTAGGGTTTCTTTTATACACTAAGGAAACCCTAATGGGCTTACAAAACGCGTCAAGTGATCATGCATATCTATTCCTAATATAACTCATGCATATCACTTTAGCAGTACTAACTATATAATACTAACAGTACAAAATATTAACTAACAGTACTAACTGAACTGGCAGTACTAACATTTGTACTGGCAGCACTAACTATTATAACTAGCAGCACTAATGACTTAGACTATTTTCTAAGTTCTTCAATAACAGCATCAAGTTGAACCAGCAGTACTAACTTCCAAAGCTAGCAGTATTAAATTGAATCAGCAGTACTAAGTTGTAGAAGTCCATAATTCCCAACAATCCTCCCCTAAACTTGATATTCACTATGTTAATTATCAAGTTTCTTCAGTATAAGCATCTTGATCACTAGGAGGATGTATCCAAACACTTCTTCATTCTTCTAGCTGTGACTTGATAAACTTGAGAAGCTCAAATGCCATTGTGCTCTCAGCTTCAGCTTCTAGCTTCCAGTTCAACATCTTTTGCAGCATTTCCTTGATAAGAGGATACCTTTTCTCTACTAACATGTTGAAGCTAGTCAAAGTACCATCCATTAGTAATGTATGAACTCCACAACTTTCATACAATTTCTAGCTAATTAGAGTCCAATCCTGCTGATTACTCCAAATTTCATCCTCTGCATTTGGTTCAAACATTACCTTAAGATCTCCCTAAAGCAACAAATTGTAACCTTCTGGAGTAGTGTCTTTAAACCTTTTCATCACCAATCTATGCAAATCTACCAAATCTTGTCTATCAAATTTCCTAAGCATATTGGATAATGATTTGTGATAACTAGTATTCCCATCTGCTCTAATTATCTTATAAACTTGTAGATCTTCCATATCAACATTCCCTAAGTTCTGAGATTCCCAATCAAGTATAAGGTATTTAGCAGACAAAATCTTTGGATCCACAGTCTTTTCTTTATCTGAAACAACTGTTAACTACATTCTTAATTCTTCCTTTTCATGCTCATAGTCTGCAGCTTCTTCTTCATCACTCTTTGTTGATTCTTGTTCCTTTACAATATCCTCTAGCATTTGCTTTTTAGCACTTTTTTCACTTTTCTTTTCACCTGCTCTTTTTCTGCCAAGTATTTTCTTTCTACTTCCCCCAGCTGGCTTGCTACTGCTATCAACCTTCTTTTCACTGTCTTTAATAGCTTGTGTATCCATTGGCTGAAAGTCATCAATCCACCTCTTCTCTTTTTCATATAATCTCTGAATTTCCTTATAAGTCTTGTTCTTTAGTTGTTGATGAGTGCACTTACCTATATGCTTGAGGTAAGTAATCATCCTGTTCCTGACTTGAGTTTTTGTAGGTGGTTTGTTTCTTATTGCCTTTGCTTTTGCTGCTGCCAATTGTTTCTTTCTTTGATCAAAGAATTCTGCAAACAATCTTTCCCTTTCTTCAATTGTGTACTTTTCTTACTCTTCATGTGTTAGTTTTACATCCAATTCATGATCAACATCTATTCTGGCTTGAATTTCATCAAACTCTTTGGCTAAAGCAGCATTAGTATCATCTTCTTGCCTTTGTCTTTCCTGTTGTGCTCTTTCCAACTCTGCTAATTCTTCCTCATGAAGTCTTTGAGCTAACTCTGCATCTGCTTGAACTTGAAAATCACCTTGATCTCTCATCTTGATTTTCATAGGTTCTTCTTCAACCAGTACACCTTAACCTTTGTCTTTAGGATCAATGGTTGGAAGAGGTTGAAGTGTAGTAATTGATCTGACAGGTCTGACAATTCGAGAAGAGTCTTCTACATCTGTAAGAGAAACTCCTTTCTCCTTAGCTTTCTGTTCCTTCATCTTTATCAATGTCTGAGCCATTACCATAGTCACATCCTCATCATCAAAGACTGTTGTTGTTGTAGGAGGAGTCCTTGGTTCAACAGTACTAATAATTACACCAGCAGTACTAAACTGTCTCCTCTTCAACATTTTCAATATGATCATCAAGCTCTTCAAAATCCTTATCTTTGAACATTGGCTTTAACTTGTCACTTCTCTTCCCCTTTTTGGATGCATCCTCCTCATCCAAATCATCATCAGAAGAAGTCTCAACTTATCTGTATTTCCTCCTTCTTAGGTGTGAGATGCTTGACTTTCTTTTTCTTTCCAATTTCTTGACTCTTTTCTTTAGGTTGAGGATTTCCACAGCTTGAGCATCCTTTTCTTTCTCCAAGTCAAGCACATGTTTTGACAGTTTTGTACACAAAGTAATCAATTCATCTAGTGTCAGTCTACCCTCATCACTTCCAGGTGTGTAACCTCCTGGGAGAGGTGAATCATGGGGTGTAGATGGTATATTATCTGTCAATTCAAAAGTGTGTTCCATCCTGCTCTCCCCACTTCCAGATGTGTGACCTTATGAGAGAGGTGGTTCATTGGGTTGTACAAGTACTCTCTCAGACCTAGTCTGAGCAGGAGTACCCCTCATGGTGTCTTGGCGTCTGGGACTGCCACCTGTATCCATTCCCTGAGTAATGTTAACATTAGGCATTGCCGTGGTCTGGGTCCTAATTATGTTATCACTGTCCTGTGCAGCATCTAAGCTAGCAATAGTAGTAATAGCACTTTCCGCACTGTCACCCCCTCCTTATGGACAGCCTCATCTGCTCCATGGTCTAGAGGCACACTAGTCTGAGGTAACCCAGTGTCCTTTTTAGTTCTCCTACGTTTTTTAGTCTTTCTTTTTCTTTGATAAGTAGTTGGAGATGGGAGAATTTGCTCAATGTGAGCTTTATGAAAAACAATTTGAGATACTGTAGTTTGGTGTGCTTCAGTTTATGGTGCTGTAGTTGGAGATGTTTCAGTGTGAAGTGATGCAATTTGAGGTTCTGAGACAGTTGGTTGTGAGGTAGAGGGTGTGGGTTGGGGTTCAGGATGTACTGCTGAACCTTCACCCTCAGGTGCTTGGTTTTGCACCAACATATAGGCAAAAAGTGGAGTAATGTTTCCTGAAAAATTGACATTTTTCCTTGCCATATTTGAGAAAACCTTTTTAGTATGGCATGGTGTCACATATGTATCATTAAAAGGTTCTGGTAAATCTTTAAGCTGATTATTCTAAAAGAGTTGTAAAAACCTTGGATACATTAAAACCTTTTTTAAATCTAAGTTTCTTAACATATAATAAAAAATTAATTTAGAAAAATTAAAAATTTGACCCTTTGCCAAACATATAACTGCTGAAGCCAAATTAGTTGAAAACACATTCCAAGCAGTTGATTTTGAACTTATGCAATGAAGGATGGTATGTATTTGGAATTTTCATTGTGGAGAGAATGAACTTTTTTGAAAAGTAAGTTTTGTTGAAAGTTGTTCATATCCCATCAATGCAAGGTTTTCAAAAATTTCATCATTTGTGAGGCAAGTTACACCATCCTAATCATTAAAGAGAAGATCACTTCTCACTGATGATTCTGATATAACCGCAGCCTTGCCATTAACAATAGCATGTATTTGCTTCACA
>BQNB010152941.1:0-15704 GCA_026074375.1 Tanacetum coccineum
TTGAACTGATATGCATTTGTATCTTTGATCTTTTGGATGGTGTTCTAGAATTGATGCATGTATACTTCAGGTACTTCAGCAGTGATCAGGAATGCGGGATAGCATAGAGAGAATTTAAGAGCATCCAATGTAACTTGATATGTTTCTTCCCTTTATGGCTTGCTGAACTCTATTCTTGCATTTCACTTTTCAATCTTTAGTCTTTTCTCTAAGGAACCAGATCATTGTCAAGAGCAACTTGTTTAGCAGCCACTGGATTCATATGTTTGCTAAGAATAGTCTAATATAGTTCATATACAACCAAATATATATATTACTGATTGACCTATTTGATTCATGGGTATACACTTAGAGAAGCAATTTACATTGATTTATTAGACAGATTTAACACATGTATCAGGCATTCAGTTAAAGTATAGGACGACATACATTAATCAGAAAGTCAACTTAAGGTCAACAAGCTAACACACTATTCAAAAAGTGGTATTGGTCACACCAAAAATGTGTGACTATATACATATAGTCACATACACAAAAAGTTTCGTGTGTGACAAAAGGTCGCGCGACCGAAGGTCACATACGGTCACGCATTCAAGTTAGTCACACATAAGGAAGCTTTAGTGTTCGTATCCACGTTTTTTGTGTGACTAAATAGGTACAATTTAGTGACCGTAAACAATGTACAACCAACAAAGCATGTTTTTTTTGTATATTTAGTCACATACAATTAAACATAGATTGGGCAAAAGTGTTAATATGTGTGACCATATGGTGTTTAAAGTGAAGAAATGTGTATTTTGTGAGACTATTGTTCATCCAATGGCCGGCAACTGATTTTATGTTTTGTGACCTTTTGTAATATTTGCCACACAAAGCATGTTTCTTTTGGGTATTTAGTCACATACACTACATAAAGTGACCAAAAGTGTTAATAAGTGTGACCATATGGTGTTTAAATTGAAGAAATGTGTATTTTGTGTGACTATTGTTAACCCAATGGCCACATGAATTTGAAGTTTGTGTGACCTTTTGTAATATTTAGCCACACAAAGCATATTTTTTTGGGTATTTAGTCACATACAAAAGCATAAAGTGACCAAAAGTGTTAATAAGTGTGACTAATGTTCATCCAATGGCCACATGATCTTTATGTTTGTGTGGCCTTTGCTATGATTTAGTCACACAAAGCATGTTTTTTGTGGGGATTTAGTCACATACAAGTAACCAAAAAGTGGCCAAAAGCGTTAATAAGTGTGACCATATGCTTTGTAAACTCAAGTAAATATGTATTTTGTGTGACTATTGTTCCCCCAATGGCCACATGAATTTTATAATATGGAAGTGTAAGGAATCGAACCTCGTGCCTCTCGCATGCAATGCGAGCGCTCTACCATGTGAGCTACACTCCCAAAATGTAATCAGTATACATGTGTTTTCAATAGAGAAACTTGCTAATCAAATAATAAGAGCTATAATGCTCTTAATTATACTTGAAACACTTATAATAGTATCTGACGTGTCCTGTGAATTGTTATTGAAGTTCGGCTATTGCTGTCATCTCATCCAAATATAAAAGATCTTACCCAACGAATACCAAGAGTCCAAAATATAGCTGCAACAGCAAAAACAAACATGAACCCACAAAATACTAAACTTAAAATAATCTTTATGCGAAGTTATTGTCTAGTGGGATAAATTGCACCGGATATTATGTATAAGAAGATGAATGTCCTTAATCGTAATGGTAATCCAGGATTTGATGCAAGTATATTATGTGAAAGAAGTTTTCTAAATTGTGTACCTTGTCGACTTTCCTGGAAGAATGTCCATCAAAGAGAAATCATGATGAGGGGGGCCTGCAATAAACGCGTTAAAGATATAACAAGAATTTCTCACAGATATCATGTGTTATATACATATGGTATGATGAAAGGGCCTATATATCAACGAAGGCAGCAGTACTAATGTTGTTTGGTCTGCGAACATTACGAATTTTCAAAGGCAACACTAATTTTCAAGGAGCAGTACAAAGACATCATAATTTTCAAGGATCAGTACTAATGTTGTATTGGCAGCGAGCAGTACTAATTTTCAAAGGCTGTGACTTGAAGGTTCTCATAAAAGAATGCATGTACTGTATCCATGTTTAATGCAAAGTGCATAACCAAATAGTATTAACATTCTTGTATTCGAACAGTATTAACCACGAAGGCAACACTAATTTCTTGGCAGCATAAACATATGAATTCTTTGAAGGCCAATATTATATTAATATCACGAATAGCAGTATTAATATAAACTTATACCTTCCAAGTATATACACGCAATACCATTCTTAGTAAAAGCATGCCTGAATCTGAAGACCGCAATCGCACGCCCTGAATCTGAATGGACCCGCCAATGGTCACGCAATATAAAGTTATAAACTTATACATACCTGCATCTGAAGACCGCAATCGTAGAGTAACGTCCAATTGCCTGTATCTGGATTACCAGAACATCCTGTGCCACAAACTATTAAAAGCTGTGAATTTTTATAAATATGCAATTCAGGAGTGTATTTGAGCTTTTTAATGGGTTTGAAAGAAAATCCATTTATTTCATCAAGAGTGTAATACGAGTAATAGTTGTGTTAACCTTTATAGATATAGAGGTGAATTATATGCTAATGCAAAAAAATCTTACTGTTGCACAGCTATGGGGAACTTGTAGCTCTCCTCATTCTTTCCTTCCATATCAGAATCAAATGAACGGTGTTCCGTTGAGGTAACAATAAGATGCACATTAACGTCACAATTCTCCATTAGTCTCTTTAGCATCCATCACAGTTTTTATAAGAAGCACATTAACCCCGTAATTCGCCATTAGTCTCTTAGCATCCATCAGTCAGCTGATGCCTTCACAATCAATCTACACAGACCAATACAATATCATAGTTAGAATAAGATATAGTGATATACTAGTACAATTTTTAAGTCAGGTCATACGGGTATTTTTTAACACAGGTTAGATTCACCTGTAAGAGGGCTATTTGGTACTTTACTACCACTTGTTGGACTCAAGCTTTCCTTTGGGGTTGGAGTGATACCATTCCTTTCACATGATGGTTTTAGAATGTGAAGTTTTCCACCAGCGGATGATGCTTTGCTGATATCTGGTTTGCTGATATCTGGTTTGACAGAGACGGGTCGATGAGAGAGCGAGTGGTTCAAATGTGAGAACTCTGATGCTGCAACTTCTTGACCTTTAGCATGGTTCTTATAGATGAGTTTACAAGCCTAAAACTCAAATTAAACAGCTCAAAACAATTATAATGATAAGGAAGAACTTTACATAACATGTTAAAAATAAAAAGCCTCTCAAATCCTAAGACTTTATTAATTGAATCTCAATCAATTAGACTAACCAGATACACCATATTCTTTTACTATCACGCATTCACGCCCATGTACATACGTATTATAATACACTTCAGGGTGACTTTCTACCCATTTGATAACCCGTTTGACCAGTTAAGATAATACTGCAACCCCAATCAGAGTGAATGGTTATAAACTCCACCTTTGTATTTCTTAATTGAAACCATTTGATGTGTATTTACTTTATTCAACTTGAAGGCATTACTAGTTTGGTTATTTATCACTGACATACTTACCTTCTTTGCTTCTAATTTCCTCCGCTGCAAGAACTCTAATACTGATGGCACTTCTGAGCTACTTGCCAAAATTGCCTGCAATTATTGGAGATAAAATAAAAAGCCACAGATTACAACACAAAACACAACAACCTGCCATCATCAGAAAAACCAAAGCATTTTACTTTCTTTTTCCTTTTATTTTATTTAAGTGCTAAATAGGATTACAAATACATATTGGTACAACTAATAATCCAAACTGTTAAATAAAAATTCACATTGGACGAGTTTCAACTGATGGATAATAATATGAACAATATAACCTCATTCATAATTCTCATTAAAGAGAACCAGAGCACAAAATGGCCTCAAACATTCAAAGATCACATTAGCTTTTTTGAATATACCTTGAATAACTTATAAAATCACTCTATAAGCCATGGACACACACGTTATTTATTGCTTTGGCAATGCAAAGAAATAAATAACGGGTGTGTCATGGCTTAAGTGATTTTTATAAGTTGTTGAGTATTATTCTAAAGGCTATGTGATCTATGAATGTTTGGGCCTTTGGCTCTTGGTTTCTCTCTAATAGTATTTTGATTGTGGTTATATTGTTCATATTATTATCCATCAGTTGAAACTCGTCCAATGTGAATTTTTAAGATCAAAAGTCAAAAGTAAGATCGGACTTGAAAAGTCAAAGTTTATAATAGTCATTTAAAACTTCGAAAATTGCTGGATGTTACATTAACTGCTTGGTGAAACGGGGGAGACGGGTGAATAGTAAAAGGATTTGGCGCCCAATTTTGACAGTTAAAACTGTTGGATTTTTGGTATAATTGCACTTTTAGTCCTTCTCTTTCTTTTCCCTTTTTCAAGTTATAAATAACTTTCGGGAATTACAAGTTTGGCCCTTGTGGATGTATAGAAAAGAAATGAGTTAGGGTTTTGGGCTTTGTTGACTTTTATTGACCATCTTTGACTGTATTCTTGTGATTTTTGACTGATCCATACCTGTACACACAAAACATAAATACAAGCATATTTTTGCCATTTTTGGTCTGTTTTGGGTTTAATTGGGTCATTTTAGGTACAAATGGATATGTGTATTCTACACTTATCAATGCGTGATAGTAAAAGAATATGGTGTATCTTGTTAGTCTAATTGATTGAGATTCAATTAATAAAGTCTTAGGATTTGAGAGGCTTTTTATTTTTAACATGTTATGTAAAGTTCTTCCTTAGCATTATAATTGGTTGACTGTTTAATTTTGATCTGTTTAGGCTTTAAACTCATTTGATAAGACAAAGCTAAAGGTCAGGAAGTTGCAGCATCAGAGTTCTCACATTTGAATCACTCGCTCTCTCATCGACCCGTCTCTGTCAAACCAGATATCAGCAAACCAGATATCAGCAAAGCATCATCTGCTGGTGGAAAACTTTACATTCTAAAACCATCATGTGAAAGGAATGGTATCACTCCAACCCCAAAGGAAAGCTTGAGTCCAACAAGTGGTAGTAAAGTACCAAATAGCCCTCTTACAGGTGAATCTAACCTGTGTTAAAAAATACCCGTATGACCTGACTTAAAAATTGTACTAGTATATCACTATATCTTATTCTAACTATGATATTGTATTGGTCTGTGTAGATTGATTGTGAAGGCATCAGCTGACTGATGGATGCTAAGAGACTAATGGCGAATTACGGGGTTAATGTGCTTCTTATAAAAACTGTGATGGATGCTAAAGAGACTAATGGAGAATTGTGACGTTAATGTGCATCTTAATTGTACCTCAACAAAACACCGGGTTCATTTTGGATTCTGATATGGAAGGAAAGAATGAGGAGAGCTACAAGTTCCCCATAGCTGTGCAACAGTAAGATTTTTTTGCATTAGCATATAATTCACCTCTATATCTATAAAGGTTAACACAACTATTACTCGTATTACACTCTTGATGAAATAAATGGATTTTCTTTCAAACCCATTAAAAAGCTCAAATACACTCCTGAATTGCATATTTATAAAAATTCACAGGTCTTTTAATAGTTTGTGGTCACAGGATGTTCGTGGTGATCCAGATTCAGGCATTGGCGGTCATTGGCGGTCTTCAGATTCAGGTATGTATAAGTTTATATTAATACTGCGTGCATTGGCGGTCTTCAGATTTAGGCGTGCATTGGCGGTCTTCAGATTCAGGCATGCTTTTACTAAGAATGGTATTGCGTGTATATACTTGGAAGGTATAAGTTTATATTAATACTGCTATTCGTGATATTAATATAATATTGGCCTTCAAAGAATTCATATGTTTATGCTGCCAAGAAATTAGTGTTGCCTTCGTGGTTAATACTGTTCGAATACAAGAATGTTAATACTATTTGGTTCTGCACTTTGCATTAAACATGGATACAGTACATGCATTCTTTTATGAGAACCTTCAAGTCACAGCCTTTGAAAATTAGTACTGCTCGCTGCCAATACAACATTAGTACTGATCCTTGAAAATTAGTGTTGTCTTTGTACTGCTCCTTGAAAATTAGTGCTGCCTTTGAAAATTAGTACTGTTCGCGGCCAATACAACATTAGTACTGCTGCCTTTCGTGATATATAGGCCTTTCATCATACCATATGTGATATAACACATGTATATCTGTGTATGAAATTCTTGGTTGATATCTTTATCGTCCGTTATTGCAGGCCCCCCTCATCATGATTTCTCTTTGATGGACATTCTTCCAGGAAAGTCGACAAGGTACGCAATTTAGAAAACTTCTTTCACATAATATACTTGCATCAAATCCTGGATTACCATTACGATTAAGGACATTCATCTTCTTATACATAATATCCGGTGCAATTTATCCCACTAGACAATAACTTCGCATAAAGATTATTTTAAGTTTAGTATTTTGTGATGCTTAATCGTCCGGTTCATGTTTGTTTTTGCTGTTGCAGCTATATTTTGGACTCTTGGTATTCGTTGGGTAAGATCTTTTATATTTGGATGAGATGACAGCAATAGCCGAACTTCAATAACAATTCACAGGACACGTCAGATACTATTGTAAGTGTTTCAAGTATAATTAAGAGCATTATAGCTCTTATTATTTGATTAGCAAGTTTCTCTATTGAAAACACATGTATACTGATTACATTTTGGGAGTGTAGCTCACATGGTAGAGCGCTCGCATTGCATGCGAGAGGCACGGGGTTCGATTCCCCGCACTTCCATATTATAAAATTCATGTGGCCATTGGGGGAACAATAGTCACACAAAATACATATTTACTTGAGTTTACAAAGCATATGGTCACACTTATTAACGCTTTTGGCCACTTTTTGGTTACTTGTATGTGACTAAATCCCCACAAAAAACATGCTTTGTGTGACTAAATCATAGCAAAGGCCACACAAACATAAAGATCATGTGGCCATTGGATGAACATTAGTCACACTTATTAACACTTTTGGTCACTTTATGCTTAGTTGTATGTGACTAAATACCCAAAAAAACATGCTTTGTGTGGCTAAATATTACAAAAGGTCACACAAACTTCAAATTCATGTGGCCATTGGATGATCAATAGTCACACAAAATACACATTTCTTCAATTTAAACACCATATGGTCACACTTATTAACACTTTTGGTCACTTTATGCCTAGTTGTATGTGACTAAATACCCAAAACAAACATGCTTTGTGTGGCTAAATATTACAAAAGGTCACACAAACATAAAATTCATGTGGCCATTGGATGAACATTAGTCACACATAATACACATTTCTTCTATTTAAACACCATATGGTCACACTTATTAACACTTTTGGTCACTTTATGCTTAGTTGTATGTGACTAAATACCCAAAAAAACATGCTTTGTGTGGCTAAATATTACAAAAGGTCACACAAACATAAAATTCATGTGGCCATTGGATGAACAATAGTCACACAAAATACACATTTCTTCACTTTAAACACCATATGGTCACACATATTAACACTTTTGGCCACTCTATGTTTAATTGTATGTGACTAAATATACAAAAAAAATATGCTTTGTTGGTTGTACATTGTTTACGGTCACTAAATTGTACCTATTTGGTCACACAAAAAACGTGGATATGGACACTAAAGCTTTCTTATGTGTGACTAACTCGAATGCGTGACCGTAGGTGACCTACGGCTGCGCGACCTTTTGTCACACACAAAACTTTTCGCGTGTGTGACTATATGTATATAGTCACACATTTTTGGTGTGACCAATACCACTTTTTGTACTAGTGATCCCTTGATATTTTAGATATTAAGTGATTAAATGTTTGGGGACAAAATATTACATAATTATGCTAAGGAACATTTTAATGCTCCCCCTCAAATTTTGAGGGAATATAAGACTGTGCTGAGTATAATAATTTGAAATTTTTTGAATTTACTAAGAAATTTTTGAAAATTTTATACTCAAGCACACCTTATTTTTACCATAAGTCTACACTACATATTTATAAATTCACAAGTTTATGATACACGAAATGACCTTTGAGATATGAACACAATATGACACAGTCATATTATTCTTAACAGCAGTCTGAGCTCAGTTCCGTAGAGTCTACCACCGACAAATTTCTCCAAATTTTTCATTATCCTTCTTTCCTTCAGCAGCTTGTTAATGTCTTTGATCATGCAATTAGCTCTTTTCTTTTCCAAGTTGCTCAATCTTCTCTTTGGCAAGTACGTCATGTCGATATTTTTTGTAATGTCTTCGAGTGAAGAAAGAAGCCTTGTTAACGTGTCATCACTGAACTTGTACAGTTCGTCTGACGCATCAACCTGTTCCTCCCAAAGTCGTTGACACAAATGAATCCTTGAGGGTCTTTGTATGGAGTATACGGGTGCCTTTTTCTAAGATATGATCTTGTAGTATCATGCTTTGTGTTAGATATTAGAAAAAGACTCGGTCACCCCGTGTATTTTACTGTTCAATATAGCTCGTAGTTTAATAGGTAAACGTATGACTTTTGGTATTGAACCGGGTACCAATACCCGGTGTATTGTAAGAACTATAAATACCTCTTCCAACTTTGGAAGAGGTAAGCATCTAGTCATTTTACACACACTCTTAGTGTGTTTTTATTAGTTTCTCTCTCAACAATTCTCTCTCTAACTTTCTCTCTTTAGATCTCTCTAGATCTATACATGTTTGTGTGAATTCGAGAACCTACAATTGGTATCAGAGCTATGGGGTGGATTCGTGATTGATTCATATGGTTAAATAAGCTCAAATTCATGGCTTACTTTTGAAGGAAAAAAAAACCCACGGCTCATTTTCGATTTTGGCTCATTTGTTTGTTAATCTTGATCTTCTCTTGTTCTACACATCAAAGAGGCTAGGTTGTATCAATTTCATGTGTTATACAAGCTTAAAATTCGAATTATAAGCTTTAAAAGGTTAGTGTTCTTCGTGGAGAGTTGCCTAATTTTGGACGATTCTCAAAGAAATACGAGTTAAGGTGTGTTTGAACTTGATATACATACTTCGTATTGCATGTTAGACCTTTGGTTCGTGGCTTAAAAGCTTATTTGCGTGATTTTGGAAATTTTGAAGTTGTAACTCTTCGTGGCGGTTTGAGTATTTTATTATACTCTTGGTGGCGGTTTGACAAAAAGAGGGGACAAGATCCGTGTTTTAAGGAAAAAGTACACGGTGGTTTGACCAAGTCAAAGGCGGGTTGATTAAAATAATCAAATTATAGCCGGCGAGTTGCCTCACAAGGTGGCGGTTTGCCATTTTTCTAGGCGGCGGGTTGCTATAATAGCCGGCGGTTTGGTGCAAAACAAGGCGGCGGGTTGCCTAAACTTTAGGGGCGGGTTGGTCACTAACTAGGCGGCGAGTTGCCTACATTTTGGTGGCGGTTTGGTCGCAAAAATTTGGCGGCGGTTTGGTCACATTTTAAGTGGCGGGTTGCTAAAAACAGCGGGTTGCTAAAACGGCGAGTTGTTAAAACGGCGAGTTGTTAAAACGGCGAGTTGCATTATTTTAATACACGGCGGGTTGTCAATTTCAGCAGCGGTTTGCTATTATAATAACACCCGGCGAGTTACTCATATTAAAGCAGCGGTTTGATTAAACAGGTAAGGCGGCGGTTTGCTCAATACCCTTGGCGGCGGTTTGAAAAAAAAAAAAAAGAGTACTTTTGGCGGGAAAAGTTAAGAAATATTTAATTTTTCCTATAGCCTTTTTAGCTCATTTTTACACCAAATTTAATTTTTGGTAATAGGGTAAAAATTTTGTTAAAAAATTCAATAGTTCACGATAGTCGATACACATCCGAAAAGAACTATCTTTCTTCTTGACAAACAAAACCTGTGCTCCCTAAGGTGAGGAACTGAGTCTTATAAATCCTCTGTTAAAAAGTTCCAGCAACTGAGTGGGTAACTCTTGTAGTTTGGCTGGTACTAATCAATATGGGGCTCGTGCTACAGGTGCAGCACCACGGACTAAGTCGATTTGAAATTCAACTTATCAAGCAGGTGGCAGTCCGATGAGCAAGGTCTCCGGAAAGACTTTTGAAAGTCCCGGTACGATTGCACAATTCCCAAGTCGCATTCCCCTTTGACTTTATCCGTCAGCCTTCTTTGGATAGTAAACTGTGCGCTAAGTAGACTTGACAGCCCTTCTAGTCAGAATATATTCTGGTGTCCACGACACACGATATTGCTTTATCAGCTTACTTTCGCCGTCGCAATAGTCACCTCGAATTTATCAACAACTCATCAACACCAATAAGGAAATACAACGAACTACGTATCCAAACGATACACAACGCGTGGTATTTCGCCAACACAATCCAGCCGATAGATGACGACAAAACTACCAAGGTTCTAATCACGAGGCATTAGATCTATGTCAAAACGGATGACCTAATAGTCGCTAAATAATGCATACCTCATAAGGACAAATTGTTTTCTGAAATTCTTCATCGGCATGGTTCTAGGCAATAACTAGTGTCTAAAGTGGATGGTGCAACCATCAAGCATAAGCTCTAAAGGTAAAGACACAAAACTTTATCAGCAAGCTCCGAGATCTGAATAACATCAGAGTAGCATAACAGTTTATTGAGAGGAAGAAACGTTACCGATTGATAACATTAGAATCATGGTTTTTTCCACATCCTCCACCAATGCATAAGCATTTGTATGTTAGCTTCTTAGCTCGTACTAGTCAATTTCCGATCCAGTCTTGTTTCCATTCTTGTTTCTTGTTTGGTTCCCACGATTCTAATTCCTCAACCTAGGACAATCCTTCCTGAAATGTCCTGGTCTTCCACACTTGTAACAAACATTACCCTACTAATTCCCAACTGTGGCTCTCTGGGTGTTTGGAGCAACAACAGTCGTACAATCCCTAGTCAGGTGTCCAACCTTCTTACATTTTCGCACACATTATCAGTAACACAATCCTTCATGTGCAAACCTGCACATTTGATGTAGTAGGGGAGAAACCCACACATACCACCATTAAACTGTTTTCAATTGTTTCTAAGTCCCGTGTACGCGTCTGGCCAACATTCAGCCACACTACAGTTAAATTTTGGCACTTGAATAGGAGGCCGGTTTTGTCCACGTTTATCCTTGGGTTACTTTACCATTCTCCTCTTATTCTCAGCATTCCTTGCAGCATAACCCTGAAGCTTCTTATCCATCAATTGGTTAGCAATGCATATAGCATCTTGTAGTCTAGCTGGATTCGCAGCAATCACATTCCCTTGAATGTTATCCGGTAACCCTCTAATAAATCTCTCCACTCTGTCCTATCATCAGGACCCATGCTCTAGTTAACGACAAATTCAACTGCCAAAACCTTTATGATGTGTAAGCAGTCAAGTCTTTTCATTTCACATCAGAATTCCAAATTCATCTCCATACTTTCTGGAAATATCATTCTACCTCGGAACAGTACACGCTTATAGTCATCGAACTTCATTAATTCAACCTATTTCCATGCGATACGCACCATCAACTACCACTTGTTCTCTTTATGCGAGTTCCACCAAGTCAAAGCACTGTCATGGCATGGTGCATGTACGCTATATTTCACTTGATACTTGTGACAATACTGATATTAAATACAGTCTCCATTGTCTCGAACCAAGCGAGTCCCAATCCGAACAAACGCTTCAGTCCTGCAGAATTATGTTATTACACTATTAAGATCTTGGAGTGCACTCTCTAGCCACTGTGCATGAACCTCTATAGTTTGCATACCTTGATTCACCATTTCTATTTACCCATTTTTCATTTTTCTTCATTAACCTTATCCATTTCCATTTCTCTTTGTTTTCCCTCCATTTCCATTTCAGTGGGCTGGTCCATTTCCCTCCGTTACCTGTTCATATTCCATTTCGCTCATTCCCATTTCCTCCGTTCCTTCCATTTCCATTTCCTCCATTCTTACCCTTCTGTTCATAACCCCAGTCTTATCAGGGGTTCCAGGTTTATGTTTGCGGCTATCTCACCGGAAAGGGGCAGGCACTGCCCATCTATACTTCAGCTACTCAGGCGAGTAACGTCTGACACCTCAGACTTCTCTCCATGTAGAAGTCTTAAAACAGACACAAGGCCGAACATCAGATTCCGGTCGTAGTTTTAGCATCTCTACAAAAAACACATACAGCCAAACTAACAAGGGAAATTAGATTAAAATCTATGCAACATGAGTAACACTCGATTGAGATTTCTAGGTGACGACGAGAGATCACTAACAGCGTTGTGTAAGACTAATAAATTAGCTGATAATCACAGTAGAAATACATAGGATCTAAGAGAAAGTGATAATATTCGTTAGAACCCATATGGCACTGATAGATAACCAACACTACGGAAGCCTCATAGTTCTAATCAAATAATAAACACATACATGACCAGAATCAGTCAGAATAAATAATCAATTTCATATTCATCAAATCAAGAGTGATTTTTACAATCATAATTGTAGTTGTCGAAATACAAAACATTACAAGAGCGAGTTCTTCTGGATACACTAACCGGGACATCACTAAAACCGACTACTGCATCAATACTTTGCAACAATTATAGACGAGATCTAAGGATTAAGTAGCCGGATGTGGCTAATCCTAACGGGTAAAAACACAGCACAGCCTCAAGTCTGCGTCAACTCTGTCACTCGATCATTAAAAAATCCAAATTCAGTAAGTCCATAACTGCAACAGCTTCTTACGGCATACGTACAATGCCGACTGCTAGAGTACGTCAAGCTCTCTGACTACTTAACACTCACGGTGCCATCTTGAGCCCTCTTGTAACCTCTCCAACTTCATGCAAAGAACTGCTAGTTAAAGGCGAGAACTGTCGAACTCAACTCAACAACTCACTACTGTCACCCGACTCATCTCTTGCACTCCCTACAATAACTGATAGTACGGATGCGCAGCTGTAGATAGCGAGCTCCTTGTGTATCATTGACAACCGGACTCGAAACAACAATCTCCAATGTTACCAGACGTAACGCTTCGGCTGAGACGGTGGGGGGTGGGGTGGGGTGGGGGGGGGGGGGAGGGGGGGTGGGGGGGGGGGGGGGGGGGGGGGATGGGGGACTAAGCACGGTGAGGGGAGGGGTGAGGGGGGCTGGGGGGAGGGGTTTGGGGGGGGGGGGGGGGGGGGGGGGGGGGTGGGGGTTTCCCGTCTAATGAGTGTAGGAATTCGATATCACGCATTAATTCTAAAATAACTCAATGGGAACCTCATAACAAGGGCTCACTCACAAAAGAACAAAAACTCCTCCTCGATCAACACATAGCCTCTACTACATTCTACAGCAAGCCCTCTATCTCTAATAGCATATGCGTAAAGCATAACAACGCATCAATCTCTCCTGAAACTCTGGATCACTATCCTGACTCTAAAGTTGAGGCTCATCACTACCTTGTGACAATAACATCATCCCCAAATCCAGTCTTCTAGGGATCTACCCTTCTACATCTGTCAAATAAACCAAAATCCAACCCTCTTAGAAGCGAGTGGTTATCAATCAAGCAGACGGACCAAAGATATGAGCTCACAGGATATAGTTATATGCAGGTACATATGGTCATAAGGGACCCATAATAACCACTTGCGAGAGTGTTTGCGAGAATGGCCTTGCTGGCCCCCCCCGCATAAATACTTGTAAATCAGTAGAAAAATATCTGAGAATGATGTCCTCGAAGATGTAATCAAAAATGAAGCATCCGAAAGTCACATCCTGATGATAAGCTACTGATGGAAAATCTGAAGAAGAATCTCGAGCTGAAATCATCCTGCAAGAAAATACTCAATGAAAGAATAGATCGAAACAAGGATGTACCCACCAGCAAGTTGCGGAACAGTTACAATCAACCCTCTTCCTCCCATCATACACAGTGTAGCTCCCATTAAGATGGGAGCGTACGAGATCGATCCAAAAGGAGTAGTTTGTCCAGGATGAGCAGAATCCATAACTCAACGACGAGGTATGATAGGTGATCTCTAGGTAAAACAAATCTCAGTGGAAAAGAAAGCGACCCATGGGTAGGTGAAGGTGGTTGTATCAGGTGTAATTACTGTCGTGGTGTCACCATCCATGATAAAAAGCGGTGTGATAACTGTAATTCTGTCGGTATAGAATGGTCGATGATGGATCCATCAGATCGATCAAGACCTGATCATATGCCAAGGGTGTGTAATCGGGAGACGTTGGTGATATAGTCTGGGATTGTGGTATAGTAGGTTCTATAATAGGGACTAATGTGTGTCAGTCTGAGTAGTGGTGGAGTAAATCACTGGGTGTAGGGTCGAACTAGTCGTAGGTGATAGTAACCTAACTCAAAGTAACTCATCCATCAGGTGTCTACACTGCTATCCTTTAATGAATCCAAAGAAACTGAGATAACTGAAATAGTCATGACCTACACAAGCAAAGTTTATAAAAATCATCTTTATATCAACCATGCATGATGCAACATATGATCGGGTAAATGGGTAACTGGATGAATGCAAAATGAACGAATGAATGCGCGGGTTATCGAGTACGGCATGATGGGATGAAATAAGAAATACTTATAGTAATATTAGTTATACTTAGTATTTAATACATATATATTATTTATATAGTATTTAATTATGTATACGTACTATGTAAAATAACGTAAGGCACATAATCACGTCGGATCACATACTGGTTATAGTCCAGACCTATTTTATACTATTTGGTTCTCTATAACCTTGGCTCTTGATACCAATCTATCACAGTCCCAAACGGGCCCTGGACGAAAAACGTGTCCGGAGGCGTGATATTCCTGGATATCTCAAGTACAAAGCATAAAGAATGATCTCTAAGGGTACGTTTTAAAAATAAACATCGTTGCATAAATTTAAAATAATAATAAGCTTACATCAATCAAATTTAAAAGATTTAAAAGTTAAAATGCGGAAGCTTTAATAAGTTCAACAACGGTATGTTGATAAAACAAATGAAATCTGAAAACTGGTTCGGGCAATTAGACATCATATAGATCAAGCAACATCTTCCAAGCTAAGCACCTGTGAAAAACATGCTTAAAATGGTCAACATAAAGTTGAGTGAATTCATAGGTTTAATTTGATGTAATAGTGCACTACAAGATTTTACAGGCATGCGACAGTTATAACAAATACAACTTCATATAAAAGATATTTACGTTGCACTAAGCTCATGACACCGATGCTAATTCTGAGACATAACTTTCATATAGCTATAGGTTGCATTGCCCTAGAGGAAATTCGACCTAAGATTTCCTATCCGAAATTCGACATGACATATATCTGTTTAATTGGGCGACCCATGGGTAGTAAGTGCGACTTACCCAAATAGGGATAATTAGTCCTAATAGATCTATTTATTCACTCGCGCCCCCTCAACCGGTCCTTCGGTCAAGAGATTAACAGTTCATGATAGTTTTGGGTAATAGGAGGTCTAGCGCTACTTAGGCAACACGTAAACAGGGAAAAGTTCTCATGAAAGTACTTGTGACTGATTTTAAAAACA
>BQNB010152942.1:0-15704 GCA_026074375.1 Tanacetum coccineum
ATAGTGGACACTTATTTAGGGACGGAGAGAGTAACACACAAAACGAAAACAAGAAATAATACTGCTCGGGTGGTATTATACATTCATCGAAAATGTTTAGTTAATTGATCAAGAAAAACTTTGAGAAAATAGGTTACGTTTAATCTTAGTTATTCAAATATTGATTAACGGTCAGTAAAACATCTGATTATTATTTGAAGTTGGATTTTTTTGGGAAAGGTAAGTTGATTTATAAAAGAGGTGGAAAAAAATATCCCATTTTTTCAAGATAATTTTCATAAGAAAATAGAAAAACTGAAAACCTTTTAGTCGTTTTTTTTTAACAATTTTCAAAAAAATGAAAATTTCACTTTCTAATTTTAACTAGAAAGTAAAAAGTTCAATCTACACTTCTCTATCTTTTTTATCTCTAACAAAAAATATAGGATTTCTCAATTTACCATCCAAATATCTCATTCTAACCCTAATCACCATTAATAAAATCTTCATGACTTCATCTTTTATTCTCGTCGTCCTCGCCCACTGTCGAAATTCGAAACAATCTTATTTAAAATGAAAAATATAATTTTATATAAACGTGTTTTCAAAATTTCCAACTCTTCTTTAAAGAAGAAAAGACCATTTCATTTTTAAGGAATCTAAAAGCGAAAAAACGAAGAAAAAAATTATACAAGTAAACGCTAACTTAGGTTTTCTCTTTTCACTAATATAAACCTTTTGATAAAAAAACCTTTTGATAAAAAGTTCACGGGTTTCAATAATCTAAGTTTTTGATTCTTGTAACCTCATCACATGAAAAACAAAAGCAGCTTAACAAATAACATTACGCTTGATCGAAAGGGATACCATAAGCCAGTCATTCCAAGATAACTTCATAAGGTCCCTATTGGTGAACCACGAAAATGAAGAAAACAGACATTATCTAATAGATCACTTTTCCTCCTCAACGGTTGAGAGTAAACGTGACGCAATTTCGGTATCTCTAAAGCCACCATAACGAAACGAAGTAGAAATAACATAAAACCTGTGGTTTTTTTCTCTTTAGAACATGTCAAGAATGATCCAATCATTGAAAGAAACCCAAGAAGAAGCTTGAAAAGAGGAATATTCACACCATCTAAAAAACGAGCCTTGACCACAAATCGGTAGCAAATGTCGCATCGAAGAAAAACATGATTAGCAATTCAACATGGCATTGCAAGAAGACAAGAGATGGTCAAATATCCAACCACGCGAAGAGAAATCAAACTATGAGGGAAGATCGGCTAAAACAAGAAAGCCACCACATAAACACATTGACCTTTCGGGTATATTTTATCCCCAAGTAGAGCATGAGCAAGAGTGGGGAAGGATATTTTGGTCAATCCTATAACACATACCTTAATGGTAAAAGTACCATAGACCAAGGACACCAAGTACAAGCATCTTCAATTGATATCAATATTTAAGTTGACCGATCTCATTTAACATTCACATAAATATGCAAGATTCTAACACCAAGATTGGTCCCGAGACCAATTCCAAGACCATTTGCCATTAATAATAACATCACAAATGATAACAATCTTTGTCTTGATCAAGATGATAGAGCCGATTGTAACCTTGTAATAAGAAGGAGTCTCGCATACCTAAATATCTTTCCAAAATCGAATATGAGAGCCAACAACCCTTAAAACAAAAGGTTAATAAATAATAACCTCCGAGTGATAAAATTGGAGGTTCCAACAATGTAGCCCAAATGCCCATTGAACTACAACCAATTGGTAAACGCAACCTCCTTCTTGACCATGAAAGCTTGGATTACCTGAACCAAAAGGGCGTTTGGGAAGAAAGCAACCTCCAACGCCATTTTTGAAGAATGCAAGGTTGAAAGCTTTAAGATCCTAATTGTTTTAAACCCTCTTTTATCGAAGAATTAAGAATACTTGGCCAATGACCCAAGCCATTTTGTTTTTAATCTTTATTACCACCCCAAAAAAAATTTAGCCCTAATTCTTTTCCAGGTCTGAAGTACCATTTCGGGTCACTTAAAATCGATAGATAGTAGAGTACCAATGACTACCCCAAGCACAGACTTGATAAGAGTCAAAAGACCCCATTCGACAAAGATTAGCTTTCCAATAAAAGCCTCATATAAAACAACAACAAGCTCTATCAGCTAGCAATAGACCTTCAATATTGGAACCAATGGGAGAACCAGGTAATTGAAAGGATATCCAACCTGCAATACAACCAGCATTTCTAGCCAATACTTAAAACTTCATCTTTATTAACCCCCAAAAACCATAAATATTAACTTAGAAATATTAAACTTGAGACCCAGGCTAGATAGAAAACAAGGAGAACACAATGATATTATCCATGTCTTTAAGCATTCCAATCCGAAGTAATGATTCATCATCTCTGTCTTAGAAAAGATGGAAAACATTGATAGTAGAATTCTTAATATTAACACCAGTAATCAACCCATTTACCCAACTTAGCTTTCTCAAAAGATTATGAGACCTTCCAGTAACCAAGATGAAAAGGGAAAGGAGATTTAGGGAATCTCCTGCCTAAGACCAACTCTTAATGGAAAACTCAGACGTATGAGGCTATTTATCTTTATAATGGTCAGATTAATAATTTATTTTTTAACCACAAATAATAATTAAAGCTCTCGAGAATTGAGACAAGCTTTAATCCAAGGCACCATTTATTACCAAATCCAAAACTGTCGAGAATGTGAATCAAGTAAATTCCTGCTTATGGATCAAAGCCTTAAACAAAGTCCACTTAAAAAAGAGGAGCTTCTTCTTTTTTTGCGTTTATTAATAACCAACTCAATGATGTCGCTTAGAATACGGGCCATCAAAGAATTTACGACCAGCAATAAACGCCGATTGTTCCTTGCTAACATCATTGCCAATCACATTAGATAAACGGGTTAGCTAAAAACTTGCCAATGATCTTATAGAGTATACCAATAACGAAATAGGGCAAAGTCATTGATTAGAGGTAGGTTGTTGACTTTGGATACGGTTGAAAAACGAAGAATTAGCAACCATTAGGCATAAAACAAACAAGAAGCAAAGAATAAGTTAACAAAATCATATAGATCCTATCAAAAGAGTGCCCCAATAACATCTTCTTCCATTCTTCTCATAGTGGGTTAGAGTTTCTGTACATCCCCATCCCACAACCCTTCTTCTTCTTCCATTGGTCTTCCCCCCTCTTCCCTCTCATCAGAGATCAAACACAAAAGATTAACCATCCGGGCCCGGAGCTATACTACATCCCACAAACCCAAACGCTTTTCCTTCATTTCCCTCAGGGTAACCTAGTCCTTTCAAGAGTTTCTCGATCCAAATTCAAATGTTAGGAATGAAATGAGGAAGGTTAGAGAACAAAACCAGTGAAGCTTGAGCTGAATTTCCATTATATAGAATTGAAGGAAGGCAATCCCTGATCAACAAGGGTACGTGATACCAATATCTTTCAACCATAAACCCATTGATCATCTGATTCTTCTGCCTTTTTTTTGGTTGATGAGGCCCAAGAAGAATTTGGAATTTTCATGCCCCTTCTATATCTCATTTGACATAGCTTTTTGAATAAAATCCCAATGAAGCAAACTTAATCGATCTATTTCAATTTCCTTGAAGAAGGATTGAGGGCGGTGATCATTGTCGGAAAGCATAGCGGATCCCTCATCAATCCTTTTTCCTCATAGAAATAATTTCCTCATAACCACGTATTTTTTCTGTTTCTTTCCACGACTTGTTGTTGTTGCTATCCATTGTTTTGATCTATCCTTGAGGCGGCGAAACTTTTCATGACATTTTGAGATTAGAATCAGCATTTCCAATCTCTCAAAAATGAGGTTTATCAAAACCATCTCTCAAAGCCATGATAATACAATCTACCTCGCCCACTGTCGAAAATCCAGAAACAATCTTATTTAAAATGAAAAAATATAATTTCAATATAAACTTGTTTTTCAAAATTTTCAACTCTCTCTTCTATCTCATACATCTTTTGCTTTACACAAGAAAAGACCATTTCATTTTTAAGGAATCTAAAAGCGAAAAAACGAAGAAAAAAATTATACAAGTAAACCGCTAATAACTAGCTTAGTTAAAGATAATGCCACCATTTCTGTATTATTTTTGTGCCGTTTTTCGTGGTACTTGGCTTTCTACTACTACTAAGGTTATGTTTGTTTCTATTTATGCTCCACAAGATATCTCTAAGAAGAAATCTCTTTGGGAATATATTACTCACATTATTGATACATGGGATGGAGAATGCATTATTTTAGGCGATTTCAATGAAGTTAGATCAAAACAAGAAAGGTTTGGGACGATTTTTAATGAAACGGCCGCCAATGCTTTTAATCACTTCATCTCTACTGCTGGGCTTATTGATCTTCCCCTTGAAGGATATTCGTTTACTTGGGCTATCAAATCGGCCAAGAAAATGAGTAAATTGGATAGGTTTTTAATTTCTGAAGGTTTACTTCTGAAATTTCCTTCTCTGTCAGCTATTTGTCTTGACAGGCATCTTTCCGATCACAGACCCATCATTATGCGCGAAGTTGTTACTGATTATGGGCCATCCCCTTTTCGTGTCTATCAATCTTGGTTTCACAAGAAAGGTTTTGATAAACTCATTAAGGATTCATGGAGCTATTCAAGTTCTAATGATTCTAATAAGATTATTCTTTTAAAGAAAAAGCTTCAGGCACTTAAAGCTTCAATAAAAGAGTGGTGTAAAGATGATATAAAACGCTCTAATGATACTTGCTTTTCTATCAAAGCTCGGTTGTCTGATCTTGACAAGTTATTCGATAATGGGCTTAGCAACGAGGAGTTAGTCACTGAAAGGATTTCTCTCTTAAAGGAGCTTCATAATTTTAACAAAAGTCACTCTTTAGACTTGGCTCAGAAAGCAAAGGTGAGATGGGCCATTGAAGGCGATGAAAATTCCAAATATTTTCATGGGATAATTAATAAGAAAAGATCGCAACTTGCTATTCGTGGTGTTCTCATAGATGGAGATTGGATTGACGAACCTTGCAAGGTTAAAAACGAATTTCTCATGCACTTTGCCAATCGATTTGAGAGTCCTTCTGGTCCTTGTATTGATATTGATTGTCATTTGTTCAAAAAGCTTTCTTCTGAGCAGGTGGATGACTTGGAGTGTGATGTTACGTTTGATGAGATCAAGAAAGCGGTTTGGGATTGCGGAACCAATAAATCGCCAGGTCCGGACGGTTTCTCATTTGATTTTATTCGTACTTTTTGGGATATTCTTAAGCATGATTTTGTTAATGCGATCCGTGAGTTTTTCATCTCAAGTAAGTTCCCTCCTGGATGTAATTCATCCTTCATTGCTCTAATCCCTAAGAAACATGATGCGAAGTTTGTTAAAGATTACAGGCCAATTAGTCTCATTGGGTGTTTTTACAAGATCGTTTCTAAGATTTTGGCTAATCGTCTTAAGATGGTAATATCTGAGCTTATTAGTGATGTTCAATCTGCTTTTGTATCCAACCGTCAAATTCTTGACGGTCCTTTCATCTTAAATGAGCTTATTTCTTGGTGCAAAGCTCATAAATCGAAAGCCATGATTTTTAAAGTGGATTTTGAAAAGGCTTTTGATTCTGTGAGATGGGACTTCTTAGATATTATTTTAAGAAACTTTGGGTTTGGCATTAAATGGAGAGGATGGATTCAAGGATGTCTTTCGTCGGCTATGGGATCTATTCTTGTTAATGGTAGTCCGACCGCTGAATTTAAGTTCCACAAGGGTTTGAAGCAAGGAGACCCCTTATCTCCTTATTTGTTCATCTTAGTTATGGAAAGTTTGCATCTTTCTTTCAATAATATCATAAATGCTGATCTTTTTAAGGGTATCCGATTTGATGATTCGTTGACGTTATCTCATCTTTTCTATGCTGATGACGCAGTCTTCATTGGCAAATGGGATAGAGCAAACATCCTTACCATAGTTCGTATGCTCAAATGCTTCTTTTTGGCTTCGGGTCTTCAAATCAATATTCTTAAGAGTAAACTCATGGGCATTGGAGTCTCTAATGAGGAAGTTCTTGCGGCAGCTAACATTATTGGGTGTTCTACTTTTTCCACTCCGTTCTCTTATCTTGGTGTCAAGGTTGGGATGTCTCCTTCTAGGAGAAAGGCTTGGGATGAGATAATTGGTAAGGTTTCTAACAGATTATCAAAATGGAAAATTAAGACTCTTTCCGTTGGTGGACGTCTTACGTTAATCAAGTCTGTCCTTACGTCCTTGCCTCTTTATCATATGTCGCTTTATAAAGCTCCTTTGGGTGTTCTTCGTGACTTGGAATCCCTTCGCAGAAAATTTTTTAATGGTGCCGATATAAATGAAAAGAGATTCTCTATGATTAGTTGGAACAAAATTTTGGCTTCTAAACAAAAAGGAGGGCTAGGTGTGTCCAGCTTCTTTGCGCTTAATAGATCCTTATTATTTAAGTGGGTTTGGAGATTTCTTTCGCAGGATGCATCCCTTTGGCATCGTCTTATTGCTGTTTTATATGGCAATCGTTCTCCTTTTGTTCACACAGGTTCGGTTTCCAGTTTATCCCCTTGGAATTGTATCTTGAAAGAGCTCAATTCTTTGTCCGCAAAAGGTATTAACCTTCTTGCGCTTTTGAAAAAGAAAGTGGGAAACGGTGCGAACACTCTCTTTTGGGAAGATTGTTGGATTAATGATGTCCCCCTTAGCAGATCTTTTCCTCGTTTATATGCGTTGGAGCTCAAAAAAGGTATTACGGTTGCAGATAAACTCATTGATGCTTCGTTTGTTGCTTCTTTTCGTAGAAACCCCCGTGGAGGGGTGGAAGAAGAGCAGCTTCACCATCTAGTTGAACTTGTTGGGTCTATATCTTTATCTCCTTCCAATGATCGATGGGCATGGCTTCTTGGATCTTCTGGTGAGTTTTCTGTTCACTCGGCTAGAACATTTATTGATGATATTCTTTTACCTTTTGTTGGTGACGTTACTAGATGGGTGAAAGTGGTTCCAATAAAGGTAAATATTTTAGCGTGGAAAGTTTGTTTGGATAAGCTCCCCACGAGACTTAACCTTTCACTTCGTGGGATTGATATTCCTTCTATTATATGCCCAAATTGTGGTTTAGCTGGAGAATCATGCTCGCATCTTTTCTACTCTTGTAATTTAGCTCGGACTTTATGGCGTAAAATTGCTCGATGGTGGGAAATTGATATTCCAGATTTTTCTTGTTACGAAGAATGGATTGCTTGGTTCAAAACTACTCGGTTTTCTAAAGCTCAAAAGGAAATGCTAGAAGGGGTCTTTTATGTTATGTGGTGGATGATTTGGAAATTCCGCAACCAAGTGCTTTTTGGATCTTCTCATCCGCGTATGGAGCTTCTTTTTGATGATATTGTTTCGTACTCTTTTACTTGGTGTTCCAATAGATGTAAAAACAATATTGATTGGATTTCCTGGATGAAATGTCCTAAATCCATATCCTTGTAATTTTCTAGCTTCTTGCTAGTTTTTTTATTAATTTCAATTTGCCGTTCAAAAAAAAAAAACTTTTTAAAATCGTACGTACGTCAAAAGCATATCAATATTGGGCTCGTTTTGTTCGTAATTTAGAGCTCTTCGCAACGGTATTTTTTTTATTAACGAATGCGCTAGATATTTGTAAATATTTGACGAATAAAGTTTGTTATATAAAAAAGTTGTAAGTATCAAAAAGTCTAGAGTTAGATTTGAAACTCATATATTTTCTTTGCTTTTTTTCTTTCTTTAGTTACTGTGACATTGATAGGGCTGTAACCGAATTAAACGTTCAGTGAACATTTCATGAACCGTTCGGTAAAAAGTTCGTTTATGTTCGTTTATTTATTAAATGAAAGAACATGAACAACATTTTACGTTCATTTAGTTAAATGAACGGACATGAACAAAAGTCTTGTTCGTTCATTTATGTTCGTGAACGTTCGATTATTCATTCATTTATGATCATATATTTGTTTATGTTCGTCTATCGCATCTTTTTTATTATTTAGATTTAGAATTGATTTACTTAAACAAAACAACCCTTATGAAACACAATATTGTGTATATTTTTGAACAATTTATATTTATTTATGTTCGTTCGTTTATGTTTGCTCGTTTATGTTCGTTTAATGTCTTAATAAACAAACATAAACGAACATGAACAACATTGTTTTTTAATAAACGAACATGAACAAGAAAATGTGTTCGTTTAAGTGATCGTGTTCGTTTATTTGTCCGGCTAAAAATAAATGAACGAACATGAACAAGGTTTCGTGATGTGTTTCGTCAGTTCGTTTACAGCCACTAGACAATGACATAAAGTAAAAAGAAATCACACTATAGACCTCTTAAAAAAAAAAATAAAAAAAAATAAAACAAAAAAAAAAACAATAAAAAAAAAAAAAAAAAAAAACCGGGTGATAATAGGTATAACTATTATATATATATATATAGGGTGAAATTCTTTTCAGAACCAAATGAATATACAGAACTGTGAGAACCACAATCAACCAATCATATTTTTTTCAATATTTATCTTTTTAATTTAATTCAAAAGGGTATATTGGTAAAATTACATTTTTATTTTATTTTAAAAAAACGTTTTTTTAGTTCCTAAATTTTAGGAACTTTTTTTTCATCATGTTTAGTTTTGAAAATGTAAGATGCATATGTGTTTTTCTCATATAATCTAATTTTATATATAATTTTAGTGTTCAATTGCTTAAACTTATAATGTGCTCTGGTCACAAATATTTACACAAGTGCATGGGATGGCAAACATAAATATTTTACATGTACTTTATACAATTCAAAACAAAAACATTATACACGAAATTTAAAATCATGTGATATACAATTGAAATTATAAAAAAAATTCTAAAAGTAACTAATAAATGAAAGTTTAGACGTGTCTAATAATATTTAACAGAACTAAAATGGTGTTGCCGTATATGCATATGTATTTTCCCTCGTTAGAGATTCTTGATTTCTTGGTATGTAAATGTGCATTTGAGTTCATCCATATGCCCTTGTATATACGCACTCAAGTTAGTTTATGTGCACTTGGATCTACTACGTGCACTTGTGTCTTTACTCTTTACTTTTTTTTATCATTACTATCTTTGTACAAAACACACATGCACTCTTCATTTTGCTCATCATACTCGTAGCTTTGTGTAGTAAAACTTGACATCAGTATTCCAAACCTACAAGAATAGCAAAAACTTACGAAGCAGCTCTTTATAAAGGAAACACATTCAATCCTACCCCCTGTTCATCAGGATAAAATAAGTTATTTTATTGGTGCTAAACCACCAACTGGTATAACATCAATTTCAAATAGCATATTCACAAGGTTGCAAAAGGCCATCCATAACTTTAGGCAACAAAAATTATGGTGGTAAGGTTCTTGTAAAAAGCGCAATAGAACTTCTCATGAGAAAGGAAAAAGCAAGAGCATCCACTTTCACAACAAAAAATTGATAAACTGTTATATTCCCCATTTTACATGATATAATTACATGTTCATGATCAATTAAGCCATCAAAGAATAAAAATACAAGTGTCTATTGAATCAAATTTTATATGTATGTAGGAATGCATATGCACATTAACCGAATTACATGTGCATATACAAGAACTAACAACAATCAGCAATCACTATAATGGAAGTATGTTTGGCAAGGGCTCTTATACATACATGCATACATATACAAAGTAGTAAAACAAAAAGGTAGCTTGTATTATTAGTTTATTGTTGGCAAAAAAACAAAAACTAAATGACATATTTTTTACAGCTAAAATAGCAACCAAACAACAATGTGTTAACAACAAGACAACCAATAAATTTTGACAACAATAAAGAACAACCAAACAACCTATTTTGACCAAAAAAAAACATTAACGAAACAACCCAGATTTACCTACAAAAAACATCAACCAAATAGACCATTTAGACAACACAAAGCAGCTAGACAGTCATGTTTTGCATTATTAGACAACAATTAAACAATCCATTTTGATGACAAAAAGTAGCAACCCAAATAGTCCCTTATATATATTAACGAGTCCTTGTTTCGCAATATATATATGGGAAAAGTAAATTAACGAGTCCTTGTTTTGCATCATCACACATGTATGCGTATATGACATAAAATATTGATATCACCATAGATTAAAGAGTCCATGTTTCACAATATATATTCTACATTGAACTTTATGAAAAGTATACAAAAAAGAGAACCTCAAGGATGTATGTGTATTGCATATGTATTTGTATTCTTTTCATTACAAATGTTCTCAAACGATGATCAATTGTCAACAAAATTAGTTATTTAATTAAAATATAAAGCAATTAATTACCATGTGAAAATAAGAAAATCAAAAAGCAATCATGTGTTGCAACCTCAAACTGATGCGTCAATATGCGTGATTCGGAACGACATGAAATACCAACAAACAATAAAATCAACAAACTCAAAACATGTATTTCAAATATAGATTGTTGATATATTTTTTGACTATTTTGTGAAGAAAGTTTTTTGGCCAGCGATTCGATCGGATCTGGAAAAATAGGAGAGAGGTTGGATGTGTGGGAATGGTTTCGGTAGGGATCTTAGAAAAAATATAACTGCCCTATGTTTATGATTGGAAGTTTCATAATTGCCCTTCAGGCTAATAAAGTGTATCACTTTAATTTAAATGTATTTACAGTAATGCCATTTTATTTTCAGCCATAGATTATCTTGATCAAAGGCTAAAAATAGTTCTCGCAGTTCTGTACATTCATTTGGTTCTGAAAAGAACCTCACACTATATATATATATATATATATATATATATATATATATATATATATATATATATATATATATATAGAGGAAGGTTAAAATAAAAAGACAAATATTCGTGAGAAAGATAAAAAGAAAACTTTTTTTAAAAAGTTCTCGAAAAATTCCAAAAAAAATTCCATTAAATCAGGTATGTTGGTGCATAAAACTTTTGTAAAAGGAGTTTTTCTAATTTTGAGTTTTTATACGTTTTTTTAATGCGCAAAAAAAAGGATATTTGATGCACATATTTTTTTGACTTGTTTTAGTTTGATGCGCAATAAATTTTTGATGGTTAAAAAAGTCAAAAGAAATTGGGTACAAAAAACGATTTTTTGATGCCCCAAAAAAGCGATTTAATGCAAAAACGTTTTTTTTTATAATTTTTTTCGGCAAAACTATCCACTTTTAGAAAAACTCCTTCTACACTTTTTCATGCAACCAATAATATACACGTATTGTGTAATTTCTTCAAATTTTTGAGAATCTTTTTAAAAAAATAAATCTTTTTATCTTTATCAGTTATTGGTTCTTTTTATTTAATCTTTATCATATATATTATATTTATATATAATTTTAATATTTATATAATATAATATAATATATGCATATATATATATATACTAGTTTTAATGCCCGTGCACGCACGGGGCTTAGACATTATTTTTTCTAAATATATATCATTTTTTTTCTGTTTTATAAGTTATGTATAGAGTATTATCGAAATCTTATTAAGAGAATAAATTTATTAAATATTTTATATATTACGTAGTACACTACAAGAAAAAAAGGCTTTAATGACGAATGAAAAATCGTCACTATTAGAGAAAAAATCATCACTAAACCAGTTTAATGACGAAAATCGACGTCGTCACTTGTCGTCACAATAGCCCCGTCACAAATTTATTAGTGACGAATTGAAATTTGACACTAAATTAGTGACGAACTAAAGTCATCACTTAAGAATGTGTGACAACCCATTTCTTCACATAATTTCGTCACTAAAGTGGCTAAAGTCGTGACTATTTGATGAAATTAGTGACGAAAGAAAGGCGTCATTATTTGGCTGAACCTAACAGGAAACTAACGGGACCTTAACGTCCAATAGTGACGAAATACCTCGTCACTAAAAATGAGCATATAACAAAAAAAATGTGTACTACAATAATTTTCATTACATTTCATAAATGTTTTTGCAAATATCTGTAGCAACAAGTCAAATATATTAACTTATTCACAAATACTAGTTTTATTCACAAAACCTACATGCTCGAAACTCAACACAAACCGAACCAATAACCTACAAACCTTAGTACATAACTGAGACACCTCTTCAGCATACTCGATCAACCTACTACTTGAGCCTGTTCTGGAGATGCAACCTTTCCAGTTCCAGTAGCCCAAACTGGCTCATAAGCCAAAACAACGTTATCCCAAAGCGATGACAAAGCAGCGTGGGATGATTCAATATGTGTTGTATAACTAGAAGCTACAAGCCTCGGAAGAGACAGATATATCAAAAAGCTGGTCTAAAATCTGCAAAAAAAGTAAAAGAAGGGTAAAATAGCAGACTCGTCCCGACTGTCATCACATGCTAAAAAGACTAGGAAGAAATTACACCAGCCTAACTATATAAATCATGCTATCAAATACTGACCTGAGCAGAAATTTTCCTACTTTAGAATTCGTATCCGCACAACGTGGAAGGTACATTATGACTCTATCTCCCAAACATAAGGCGTTGAGTCGGCAAAAGAAATGCAGCTGGCCATACAAGCATATGCATAAATGAGTTAGAAAAATATTGGAAAATTTTTATGAAAAATATTGTTTAGAGCTAAACTCACGTGGCAAATTTGCAACATTGAAGCGTGAGGTGCGATCAATTTGCTTGATGTGCTTGCAACTTCCTTGGCAACCAAGAGCACGGCTTGAAATTTTATCTGCAGCATATTAACAATTAATTAGCGATACTGAAACAGGACAATATACTACATTGCTTAATGCTTTGGGGTCGAGCAAGTCAAATAAAATATGTAAACCAGGTAACTATTGCTAGGAAGTAGAAGCAGTAAGAGATGCTTACTTGCATTCAAACAATTATAAGGTCAATTACTTTTGCCCTCTCCTCCTTTTTTAGAAAGTCCAAAGGAATCGCTTCAAGTACAATTCTAGGCAAAATCTGTCAATTCAAAGAGCCAGCATGGAAACAAAGAGATGATGTGAAAAACCATGTTGCATACATTATAATCTTGAGTACAAAACTAAAGCCATCTTATAAAAAAAATATGATAGTTTTATTTTCTGACACTGAAGTGAACCTGGAGCTGGGGCATTTACAATTGCTTGGGTTTGTGCAGCAACAACTTCCATGGTGGTTCCAGCTTCTCGTTGCGCAAGGGTCTCTCCAACACAAGTAACCACCTTTAGACCTTGAGAGAGAGCATATGCGATCTTCTCTCCAACAAACTGAATAAGATAAAGAAGAGAACTTTTAGTTGATTTTCATAAGCCAACTATAATAGATGCCTGGGTTGAGAAGCATCAAGCAATAGTGTACCTCATTTGTTTCGCTTAATAGAGCTCTAAACTCACACCAAAATCAAAATACCTTCCTTTTCCAGCAACCTCAAGCCATAACATTCTCTCTACACTAAAAACACACTAAAAGTTATTCCACCATGGCCACGATCATCCGAATCTTATCCTTCATTATTTTGCCATAACATTCTCTACAATTTTCGCACATATCATAGCTTTTGATTAGATGTGACTCTATTAAACTAGAGGTTAAGAAACATGTATCATTATCAAAATGAAAAACAGGAACCACAAGGTATAAAACCTACATTTGACACTGCCAATTGTTCACTCCTCTGGTTTCATTTGGAAAACAAAGGATTCAACTGACTTACGAGAAGAATATGCTCATACCAGTTATGACTACACTTAATAACAAAAATGCTCACACCGGTTATGACTACACTTAACCCATGTATTCTTTACCATTGAGTACTGTAAAACTAGCATTCACTCTGATTTATACTTTTTGACTTGATTGAACTGCCTCTGCAGTTAGATGCTCAGTAACACGGGAAAGTAATATTGAAACAGTCGGAATAGTGATACTATTTGCATAGACCGACGTGCTGTAATATACCCAAAACATTACTAATATGTGAGGGCACTGTCACTTCTATAAGAGTATGTGTGATAACTTCCAAAATATTGACATGAAGATTAACTTCTTAATAGATCGTCAAAGCAGATGGGGTCACTTCACTTGATGGAAACACTATGATAATCAGAACACTTTGCTTCATTCTTTAAGGAGCATGCTTGGATTACTCTCTCCCAAGCACGCTTATTGAATTTGTCGAGCATGAGCAGCTATAGCACAGTACATATAACAAATATGCTGATCACATTTTGAAATTATAAAAAAGTACGAAGCGCTGTCCCAAGTAGTTGGCCACCAAAAACTTAAATAAGAGAAGATTGTCCATAGTGTGGGCAAAAGTAACAGGATGATACAGAAATTTTGCTAACTATAGATCAGATTACCCTAAGTTAGAGACCCAAAACAGCATCAAATATGATAAAAAGTGAGAAGGACGAAAGCTAATCAAGGCATACAAAACAGAATATGCATGTAAAGTGTTGTTAGTGTTGCTAGACATAATATCAAACACTTGGTATGCAATGTTTTAATATCCAATATTCGAATCCATTAAACCTAAACATTGTAAACCCAAACTTATCAAAATTAGGTCATTTTCGAGTGTAAATTTGTATACCTAAAGTTCATAATCTCGAATACACGATCAAATAATCAATAAAACACATATACAAAAAATTCAGACAAGTAACATAATATTTTTAAAATTAAATGAAATTAGGGATTACTGATTAGATATGAGATTCCGAAGATGTCAGAAATGGCGGAATGGTGCCACTGTGTGTAAAAATTAGGGACCACTGTGTGAAACTGTAGCGAAGAATGATTTTTATGGTTGATTTTTATTGTGTGTTTGGGGGAATCGGTTGTTTGGAGGAAATGAGAGAAGAAATTATATTTTTTTAACAGTATAGAAGAAATTTAGGTATTTAGGTATCTTGTCAAATTAGGTCCTCGTACTTTTAGGTGTTAGATAACAAAAAAAAGATGGTGTATTTACTGAAGTGAGTGACGAATTCTTTCGTCATTAGACTTGTATAAGTTTTATCACGAATAAATCTTGTCACTAACAGCTATAAGTTTTATAATAGTTGCTTTTGAATATTGTATTTTAGTATCTTGTAAATTTAAGTTCTTGTACTTTTAAAATCATGTGATGCTTTTTTTTCTAAGATAAAAGTAATTTTTTTAAACTCTTTTTGGGTAATTTTTTAAACTTGAGAAGGTGAAAATTTATGAATGTGAATTATTATTTGATTGTGTTAGGATATCATTTCATCACCTCAAACACAAAAATAAGAAAAAATAGATTTTAGAGAGAGAAAGTAAAAAAGAAAGAAAAATGGTTACTTGATTCACAAAAGAAAAATGAGAAGCAACACCCTCTCCACACTTGGAGAGGGCTTTAAATAGCTACAAGGATGGACTATTCTTGTAGGCTTTGTGTTGGGCCGGTTCATAGAACAAATGGGCTTGAGTCCGACAACTAGGCCCAACTAGCTTAACTAAATTCCCGTAAACTACGATTTACTTATACAAGGCTCGGGAATATTTAATGACCATCACTTTAATAAATACACGGCTAACAATCTCCCCCTAAGGGGTGGTCATTCAATTGTGGATCCTTCTTGTGACGTCTTGAG